>JAJIBD010011391.1:0-22146 GCA_021461705.1 Cryptotis parvus
AAAGCTTGGGTCAATAGGGACAGATTTTTAAAGTGACTGGTAAAGAATGCATTCCTTTTCAAAAAGAGGAAAGTTCTCTGTAGTGTTTCAGAAATATAATATGAAAGGGTGTTTAGCATAGAAGGCAATTCTAAAATTCCATGCAGCCTGCCCTTAGCTTGCCCTAAAGATTCTTGAAAACCATTTCCCTGCGGGCCAGAGCAATAGTACAGTGGGTAGGACGTTTGCCTTGCACACGGCAGACCTGAGTTTGGTCCCCAACGTCCCATGCGGTCCCCGAAGCACTTCCAGGAGTGATTCCTGAGCATTGCTGTTGTGACCCAAAAAGCAAATAAATAAATAAAAAAATTTTAAGAAAGCATTTTCTTACTCACATGTCTTAGTCAGAATGAACAACTTAGTTTGCTACAATATCAGAAGTGCTTTTTTCATGGTTGTGCATGTTTTTCATGTTCTGGGCCCAGTAAGCTTTCTCTCCCATGTACTCTGCACCACTCATGCTGTAGCTAATGACACATTTCTTGGCCACTCCTTCTCCCTGTGATTGCAGGTTGCACAGATGGTCTCTTATCTTAGAGGTTTCCTTCAGAGCACACTCCCATCTCACCCTGAATAGCCATGAACATGAACTGGCAGCTACAACTGAATTCTTAGGGATGTTTGGAAGTCAATAAGAGAAGGAATATAGTTTTCTTGCTAGGAAAGGCCTTGAATATAAAGACCTGCATGACTTTGTTTATGAATGAGCATGGTCTCTTTTTTTTTTTTTTTAAATTTTTTATTTTTACAGTTACAAAGATATACAATTAAAAAGTTCATATTTGGGTTTTGGTCATACAGTGTTCCAGCACCCATCCCGCCACCAGTGCCCATCTCCCACCACCAATGCCCCCGGTTCCCTCCCCCCTTCCCCCAGCCCGCCTCCAAGGTAGGTTCTTTATTTCTTTCCATTTCTCTCTCTTTCTCTTTTCCTTCCCTCCAGACTATGGATTACAGAACATACATTAAAGGGATGTCATGTGTATCTTTTTGCCTCTATTTAATGCTCAGTTCTAGGTTGGCATTAGTACCCTCAACAATTGTTAGCACACTGTTCCATTTTCTGTCTTACCTAGCCTCTGACTCCCACACGTTTGTGATAATTTCCACCTTTGACAAGACCTCCTGATATATGTTTCACTTGACCTTGGATATTGGTATCATAATATGTACATATATATTTATGCTATGCAGATAAATGCAGTCATTCTGTATCTGTCTCTCTCTCCTTCTGGCTAATTTCGCTCAACATAATCTTCTCCATGTCCATCCATTTATAGGCAAATTTTATAACTTCATTTTACCTAACAGCTGCATAGTATTCCATTGTGTAGATGTACCAAAGCTTTTTTTATCCAGTCATCGTTTTTCGGGCACTCTGGTTGCTTCCAGATTCTGGCTATTGTGAATAATGCTGCTATGAACATAAAAGTAGGGATGGTGTTTCCGCTGCGTATTTTTGGTTTCCCAGAGTAGATTCCCAGGAGTGGTATGGCTGGGTCAAATGGGAGTTCAATTTCTAGTTTTTGGAGGAATGTCCATATTGTTTTCCAGAAAGGCTGTACCAGCCGGCATTCCCACCAACAATGGATGAATGTCCCCTTTCCCCACATCCACAGAGCATGGTCTCTTCTTAATGAGCATGACTTGTTTAACGGAGAAAGGAATACTTACATGTAAAAATGAGAATGTCGGGGCCGGGGGCGATAGCCCAGCGGGTAGGGCGTTTGCCTTGACGCATGCAGGCCCAGGTTCGATCCCCGGCATCCCATATGGTCCCCGAGCACCGCCAGGAGTAATTCCTGAGTGCAGAGCCAGGAGAAACCCCTGAGCATTGCTGGGTGTGACCCAAAAAAAAAGAAAAAAAAAATGAGAATGTCTTTGAGGTCTGATAAAAATACAGCTATTTAAATGGTAGCCAATTATACATGTTCTAGCAATGAACTCAGATCCTAGGAATAATTTCATGCTGACATTCTTCTGTATATTGGAAGAAGCAGTGAATTGACTTTGAGGAAATAGTTTTCTTAGATCCAAACAAGTTGAAGGAGTATAGGGAGATTGAAGAAATAAACTACTGCTTGGTGAAATGATGCTTAGATCAACCTTTATTCACGGATTTGGTATTTTTTTGAGGCAAGGGGTGATGTTCAGGGTTTACTCCTGACTCTGCTTTGAGCAATTATTCCTGGTTATGCTTGGAGGACCATATGGGATGCCGGGGATCCAACCTGGGTTTGCTTCATGAATGGCAGATGGCCCTACCCACTGTACTGTCACTACAGCCCCAGTTCACGTATCATTAAGCAACAAAATTGACATATATTTTAAATATATGAAAATTATGTTTATTCTATTTTAAAATATTGTCTTAAATATACCTATTTTACATATAAAATAGTAACAAAATAATTTTATCATTACACGTTAGAGTATTCAGACTTCCATAGACCTGATGGAATGGTTTGAGGCCCTTTATGTTCCTGGAGCAAGCAGGTGCTCTTGGGCTCTACTTGCATGAGACAGGACATATGGAGATGTTACTGGGGCCCGCCCGAGCAAATCGATGAAGAACGGGAAGGCAGTGATACAGTGATACAGTGATAGTTATACTTAGAGGTCCTTTGTAGGTATAAGATTCAATCTAGGATTTTTATATTGGGCTGTTGTATCTTTTTCCTTAGTCGTGAAAGTTTCTTACCTTGGAGGTATCATGGTGTTAGCTTTTTGTTGTCTTTTCTGAGCAATCCCCAGTGGAGCTTAGAAGCAGAGCACATGCTCCTCACTTCAAATCATCTCCCTGGTCTGAGGGGTTTTGTGGAAGCCACATCAGGTGTATCGTAGGCAAGAATACTTGGATTGGGGCTGAATGATAGGAGAGTGGGGACGGCATTTGCCTTGCATGTGGCCAACCCAGGGTTTGATCCCTGGCATCCCATATGGCTCCTGGAGCACTGCTCGGAATAATTTCTGAGTGCAGAGCCAGGAGAAACCCCTGAGTATCGCCCAGAAAGCAAAAATAACAAACTTGTGTTGACATGAGTGCAGTGATAGACATCCGACATAATTTCCGTTTTGAATTGGGATTTTTTTCCTACTTAAACATCTTGAAGGTCTTGCTGAAAAGGTTTGGTGGCTGTGTTTTAT
Source organism: Cryptotis parvus (assembly GCA_021461705.1). Classification (NCBI taxonomy): domain Eukaryota; kingdom Metazoa; phylum Chordata; class Mammalia; order Eulipotyphla; family Soricidae; genus Cryptotis; species Cryptotis parvus. The sequence goes on from JAJIBD010011391.1 coordinate 3,187, forward strand.
ATTTATCTATTTTATTGTTAATCTGTATAGTCCTCGACAAGCTTTCATTGAACTAGCACTTCCAGAGGCTTATCTTTGTAGCTGTAGGCCTGACCCCTTTGGAACAGGCATTGTTTTTAGCAGAGGTATTGCTCTGAATTTGCTCTGTAATTCTCCCGGGACAACAAATATCATTCAGGAATAAGGCTCCAAATACTGCTCACTTTTAAAAAGACGATTTCTTGGTTGGAGAGATAGTGCAGTGAGTAGGGTGTTTGCCTTGTATCTGGCCCACCTGGGTTTGATACTCAGCACCCCGCCTGGTCCCCCAAGCAGTCCCAGGAGTGATCTCTAAACTCTGAGCCAGGAGTAAACCCCTGAGCATTGCCAGGGATGGCCCCAAACCAAAAACCAACAACAACATAAAAAGATGTCATACAGGTCTTTTCCTCTACATTAACTGCCCTTTGCCTCCTGTCCCCCATCCCCTAACACACACTTATGGCAAGTTTCCAACCGTGACAGTCACCCTTGAATGTCCTCGGGGCTTACTCCTGACTCTGTGCTCAGGGATCACTTCTGGTGATACTCCAGAGACATTATATGGTGCCAGGAATTGTCCCAGGGCTGGTCCCAGACAAGGCAAGCACAGTGACCTCAGTACTATCTTTCTGCCTCCCTTCCTCCTTTTTAAAGGTAAAATAATATGCCATTGTGTATTTTGCAGATCTTAAATGAATGGTACCAATACAGCCAAAGTGTTCAACATTGTTTCATTTTGAGAAAAATAATCTCACGGATGTTGAATGAAACTGCCTTATTTACTGTTGTAATTTCCAAGAAAGATTGAAGATCATGCAATAATTCTGTTTAAATTCTTGAATAATATCTCTACTGTTTTTCACCAATGGCTCTAACAATTTGCATTCTCACTAAAAGCATGTAAAAGTTCTGCTTATTTATTTTTCAGTCAGCATGAGTCACTGAGTTATTCAAGAATGAGATTCAAGCATACAGTATTCCAACACAGGGCCCTTCACCAGTGTCCGTTTCCCTCCAGTGTCCCCAGTTTTCCTCTCACCTCCTGGCCTGCCTCCCCTCTTGGCAGGTGTCTCCCCCTCTTTAGGCACTGCGTTTTTCAGTACTGGTACTGGAGGGTACCATGCATAATACTTTGTCTCCTTTCATCGCCTCCTTCCTCCAGAGTGACCTCTTCCTGCCACCATTGCCATAGTGTTCCCCTCACTGTCGTCCTATCCCTTACTCCCTCACAGCCCCCACCCCCTACCAACCATCCAGTGGCAAGTTTCCTACTGAAGACAATTCCTCATGTTCTTCCTTTCATTTTTAGATTTTTGGCTTTTGGGTCACACACAGTAATTATTCCCAGCAATGCTTGGGGGACCACAAGGGATACCAGGATCAAATGCAAGGCGCACGCCCCTACCCACTGTACTATTGCTTCAGTCCCTTCCTTTTTTTTTTTTTTGGTGGGGGAGGTTATACCTGGTGAGGCTCAGGGGTTACTCCTGGCTCTGTACTCAGGAATTACTCCTGGCAGTGTTCGGGGGGACCATATGGGATGCTGGGGGTTGAACCTGGGTTAACCACGTGCAAGGCAAATGCCCTTCCTACTGGACTATCACTCTGGCCCGTGGCTCCCATTCTTTCCATTGTCTTAGGACCTTTGTTATTCCCTTATTATACTTCTATATATACCATCTATGAAACAGTTTGTTCTGTGTCTATCCCTCTTCCTCTGACTAACTTCAGTGACTGTGATACTCTCTGGATCTATCCACAAAGCAGTAAATTGTATGACTTCATCTTTTCTTTCAGCCAAGTGGTATTTCATTGTGTATATGTGCCATAGGTTCTTTATCCAGTCATGTATTCTTGGGCACTCGGGTAGTTCCAGATTTTGACATTTGAGAATAATGCGATGAGTACAGGAGTGCAGATGTTAAAGGTTTCCTTTATTCCACACCTTCACCAACACGTTTTAAGAAAGTAATTTTTCTAATTTTGTGAAATTAACATCATATTGTATTTTTTTCCTTGATTGCCTTCTTAATTAGTAATTAGTAAATTGCTTTCATAATTAATAAACTTATTTTCTTTTTTCTCCCCCCCTCTGTAATTTTTTTTAACGTGTTGGCGATTGAACCCAGAACCTCATACATAAAATGAGTTATTGCTGATCTGCAGCCCCAGTCGCCCGCTCAGTTATGCGAGGCCCTGCAGTTTCAGGTGCTGCTCAGGATGGGCTTTCATGCGGTCTTCCTGTACCGCCACCCTCCACCAGCATGACCACTTTCCTCCACCGTTGTTTCAGGGTCCCATTCTGTCCTCTTCCTACTGTACTCCCCACCCCTCCAAAAGCTCAGTTCTGTAGTTCATTTTTTTGTTGTTGGCCATCTTTTGCTCCTTACTATGCTTCTTTATATTCCACAGATGAGAGAGATCATTCCTATTTCTCCCTCTCCTGTCTGACATCCCTCAGCAGGACACCCCCAGCTCCATCCACATGGTGGCAGATTGCATGATTTCATCTTCTCTTATAGTAGTATTCACTCTTAGCCAATTTGAGCTGGATGCAGCCCTTGCCCCTTCTGGTTGTAGCCAAACTTTCACCCACTTATGGTAGGATTGGAAATGTGTGAGAGTGTTATGAATAGATGGTGAGCCGTCACTGGTATGTACTGTGTCATTGGAGGAACTCAGTGAACACAGACCTCAAAAAGCAAGCTGCCTGGTTAAGAAACCTTGGTTTTCATTGAGAAGGGCAGATGCTGGCTATTCCATTTTGTCTTCCTCCTTGCTTTTACTTAGAAGAAGGTGTCTTTGTAACCACTAACAAAGAGCAGTGGTGTTTAGACTGCAGATGAAGAGAGGTCTTGGAGATAGACGCATTAAACAAATATTTTTCAAAACAATGAAAAAAGTTAAAGTGTGGTGAACAGTGATGCATGCTCCATCTTGAAGAGAAGGCACCTAATATTTTGAAGTTCTCATAGATTATTTGTTACTTTACAGCTGATCTTAAATCTGCAGAATGGAATTGAATAAACCACAAATGTTCTCTGAGAGGAGTGAGATTTAGGAACACATCCAGCCGACTCTTTTGATGATGTCTATGTGTAAAGTGACATTCCTAAAATTAGTGTCTGTTGTATTTGTCCTAAATAGCTGCTAAAATGTTTATAAAGAATGATTATGGGTTTAAAGAGGAACAAATTAGATGTTTAAAGTCTCTTCTTGCAAAAGCTTGTGGGTTTCCACATTGTTTTTGAAATTGACAGATTAAAAACTTTTAGTGGAAAGTTTTCTACTTTTATGCTATAGGGCTTTCTATGAGTATATTGGGACTAATTTCTCAATAATGTAGTCTGAAAAATAAATGTTTGCATATTATATAGCTAATGTAATACTTTTTATCTGTCAACCAATTAATGTCTTTGGGTTTTAATTTCTGTTACATTGTGTTAGTCTCTTACACTTGCTTTTGATATTCAGCAAAGTTGTTCCATAGTCTTCTGTTTTCATACACATTTTTATGCCAGAACAGAAGGCAATTGCCCTTTTGTTTAAAAATAATTGCCTTATAATTTAATAACTATAGATGTTCACTTATTGTTATTTTTCGCATGTGCAGTGTGGTGATTGAGGAGAAGTCCAGACTGAGACTTAAGTCATTTTACATTTTATTTTTTCTGATTACTTGAAACTTCCTAATGCATGTGTATGTAATATATATATATATATATATATATATATATGTAACATATATATGTAACATGTATATGTTATATATATATATATATATATTTCTGAAATAAATGGCCAGGGTAGTAGTAGATTAAACAGAATCTGGTGGGATTGAAGTAAATTCTGTCATACTAAAAATATATATTTCTTTTTCACACCTCACATTTTTTAAAAGGCAACAGAAATTTTGCTAAGGATGACCCAGTGGAATTTAAATCTCACCAGTGGTTTGGAGCATCTGTGAGGTCAAAGCAGGATAAAATTTTAGTAAGTATTTTTTTTCCCTTTCTGTCTTATATTTCTAAAAATTCTATTTTTTCCTCACAATCTCAGATGGTACTTGAGGCCTCATGCATAAGAGATTCTACCCCTGAGCACAGCTCAGCCCTACCTAGTCTTTGGATATATACTCATGGGTGAATTTAACTCGTTCATATAAAACACAGGAAATTCTACATTTGAAATTCCAGAGCAAAGTACTGTGTTCCCAGGGCCAAGGGAGTGATGAGGTATTGGAGTTCTCATCAGAGAGCAGTGCACCCAAGGGCGTCTCCTCTCATGCACCTTATCTCTCTGCCTTCCTCCCCCTTGTCCATTTCCCGCCAACCCCGCCCCTCATGGTAATGCCCATCACTTTGCTTCTGTCCAGCCAAGTTTAAGGGACAGTGCACCCTTTATTCACCAGAAAACCTCCGTTTTTTTAAAAGTACGTTCTTCCTTTAACCTAGTTTCCCTTCAGCTATGTCCCCATTCTTTTGTTTCTCAACTACTTTTAGCAAATATTTTTTATGAAGAAATCTTCTATTTCTTCTATTCACGTTGTCTTTCTAGTTGTTCCAGTTAAATATTCTAGGTGGAGCCAGGACGACCCTTGCTTCACACTTCACTAAAATTCATTGTTTCCTCTTGGATTTAATTCCTCAGCATAGTTCAGCAAGGTGAGGTGTAGCCCATTATTTTGAAACACTTTATTCCCGTGGCATCAGATATGCTTTCCGGTTCTTCCTCCCTTATCTCTGTGTGTATGTGTGTATTTGTTTTGTTAACTTTTTTTTATGGGGATGGAGATGCAATATAGCAAGTAGGGCGTTTGCCTTGCACGTGTCTGACCCAGGTACATTCCCAGCACCCCCATATGTTGCCCAAGTCCACCAGGAGTGACTCCTTATTTCAGAGCCAGGAGTAAGCCCAAGCATTGCCAGGTGTGACCCCCAAAAAGCAAGTTAATGATCTCTTTTCTCTTCCCCTTTCTCTTCGCTTTGTCGTGGTGTGGTGTGTCTGGTATCTCCTGATGGCAATGCTCGTCAGCATCCACACACTTGTAGCACCAGGGTTCCCTGCGGCAGTGACAGGTGCACCTTTGCTGATGGGGGCTGTGTCTGAGACCGAACTCAGGCATGTGAGGCAGGTGCTTGGCCACAAGACCCCTCTCCTGGGCCCTTGTAATCTCCTTTACTGGCTCTTTGCCAGTTTCTAAGCGTTAGGGCCTCTCTGAGGTTTGTTCTGAGCCTCCCTGCTTTTCCTATACCTTTCACTCTGCTACTCCTACCCTATTCACTGGCTGTAAGTCTTAATGTACACTTTTTTTTTAAATAGTGGGGTAAGACCATTATGTCAAAACTTTTTTTTTTTTGAGTTATGTTAATGTTACTAAAAAACCCCAGCAGGGTGAAATACGCTTTCTCTTCCTCTGAATTTTCCTTGGATCCTATTTCCAAGCTACCTATTTTGTATTTTGATTTCGGCAACTCTTATGAAAGGAAGACAATAAATATTCCATTCAAATATTCCCAATTTATTTAGAGCCATAGCTCATTTCATCCATAGTGAGCCCTGTCAATTTTGCCTCCAGAACATATTCGACACCCACCAAAAGTCACTAGCCAGTTACTATCCTATGTCAAGTAACCATAGTACTTACCTGGGCCAATGGTTTCTTCTTATCTCTACTTCTGCTCTTGCCCATCGACAATTCATTCTTCATAGTGAACCAGGGTGTTTTGGACACTGAAGGCAGAAATTGCTGCAAAGAAGCAGGTCTAAGCAGAAAGTATAATCTATTCTGGAACATCAAGTACATGTAGAAAAATAGTAGTGATTGCCTACTTTCTGTATTTTTATTGCAAATTTAAAGCAACCCAGTTAATACCTGCAGTCTGTTTAATAAGGTTTGTTTCAAAAAGTATTGAAAATCCATAGCTTTTACCAGAAAAAGAAATTGTTAGACATTTTATATATTAATATATGATTAAAACATGCATTATTCCATTACTTATACATGGTATCAAAATCTATAATTTTACAACAAAAGATCACAATTCATTTAGAAAATGAATAAACATTAAACATTGTTTTAGTCTGGTATTAATAAATTATTTGCTTATAATTTAGGGCTATGCTATCTGAGCACAAAAGTGTGTTTAGTAAAAGTCCTTTTTTTCAAATAGAGCTCTTATATTAAAAGGGAAGTGAGGAAAGAGAGACTGAGAGAAAATCTAAAACAATAATTTTGTTAACTTCTTTGTAAGAAGAATTACAGACTATAAATATGGCCTTTGGAAGAATGTAAGAAAAGTACCGATAGTCTATAGCATAAGGCCAAGCAGCTGCCACCAGGCTTAATTCCCAGGTTAGATTTCTAACATCACACCTGGTCCTCTGAGCACTACGAGGAGCAACCCCCTGAGTACAGAACTGGAAATAGGCCCTGAGCACTTCCAACTTTGTAGTCCCAGACCCCCAGAATGAAAACTTTAAGAATCTTTAACATTATTGTGATGATTTTAAGGTATAGACTGTATTTAATTATTATAAATTAATGCTTGAACACAGATGTATAGTTGGTCTGAAAACGCTAATTTTTAAGAGAAGTTTTATGTCATGTATTATCTTTTTTGATTTCAGGCCTGTGCCCCGTTGTACCACTGGAGAACAGAAATGAAGCAAGAGAGAGAGCCTGTTGGAACCTGCTTCCTTCAGGATGGGGCAAAGACTGTTGAGTATGCTCCATGCAGATCAAGTATGTATAGGAGGCTGTATCAGGTTTTAAGAAGGAGATAACAAGTCTAGTTTGTTAAAAGGGTGTGTGTGTTAAAAATTTGTGGATTGCGTTATAATGCATGATGACAGCAAAATAAAAACCCTATTAATGTGAAGAACTTATGAATGTATAGCCAACAGACTTACCTTTATCCTAAAGAACTCCTTTGTATTTTATTTTTGGGGTTAATAATGATTAATATGCAATTTGGAAACCTGTCATTTTAGTCATGCTACATAAAAGATGCTCGTTTGAGCTTCTCGACAGACATGTATGGCCCACACAACTAAGGATGCTGGATGACTAGGTCCAAATTGGGCTCACCTGCATTTTAAATAAACTCTGCAAGGAAATTCTGATGGCTACCAAGGTTTCAGGAACACAGCTTCATTTTAATAATTATATTGAAAAGAGCGAGAGTTTCTATAACAGATCAAACAGGAAGCTCAGGAGACTGGGCCTGAATGTCACTGTTTTGAATTTTTCACCAAATTTTTACCCTCTTGAATATCTGAAAATTGTCCTTGTGTCCTCTAATATTATTTGAAATTTTATGTGAAAATAATTATTTTACATAAATGTGATTTTAAACACTTAATTATTTTACAATTTATTTTAGGCATCAAGGTTTACAATACTGTTAACGATAGGGTTTCACGCACAGCATTTTCTAGCTCTACACCCTCCCCCAGTGTGTCCCTCCGCTGTTGTTCCATAGTGGCCCCTCCCCACCCTACATCCCTTCCTCACGCTCCTGACATAAGCTTCATACTAAAGCTGAGTTCTCAGTTTCTGTTGCCTTTGCTTTACCCCCTATTTTGTTTCTTTCTAGCCCACTTATGAGAGAGGTCATTCTGTGTCCATTCCTCTCCTCCTGACTTACTCCACTCAACATAATAATCTCCAGATCCATCCTCACAGTGGCATATTGCATGATTTCACCTTTTCTTAAAGCCAAGTAGTATTCCATTGTGTATATGTACTGGGATTTCTTTATCAGTCATCTGTTCTTGGACACTTGGGTTGTTTTCAGATTGGGTTATTGTGAATAGTGTTGCAATGAATGTAGGCGTGCAAATATCTTTTCTGAGTAGAGTTTTTTGGGTCCTTGGGGTATATGATGAGAAATGGAATTGCTGTGTTATATGAATGCTTGATTCCTAGTGTTTTGAAAAGTCAATATTGTTTTCTGGGGCAAGGCCCATCGGCATGTCCCCAGGAGTGAATAAGGGCCCTTTTCAGTGCCAAGTTAGTTTTGTTCTTTGGAACTTAAAATTTTCCTGTGATTCTTCACTATATATATATTTCCACCCTTGGAGTTTAGAATCCTTTCCTTTATTGAGTTGATCACCATTCCAGAGCCTCTTTATTTCAGAAGCCTCCCAGAGCTCACTGAAATTCAGAATGTCGCTTTTCTACTTTTATACCTGAAATACTTTTTAAGTTTTGTTTTTTCTAATGTGGTGCCAGGGATCACTCTTAGAATCTCACATATGTGAGGCATGTGTTCTGCAGGGCACCTCCTAGCTCTAGACAGTTACATTTTATTTTCCACTGGTCATCAATTTCTGTAACATCAAGAATTAGTAACTTGTAAGACTTTCATTATCAGATTTTTTTTTCCATTTAGGTGACAAGTGATACCAGGTCATAGGAATTATTCAGTCATCCAAATTCTAAATAGTTGAACCACACATAATTTTATTAAACTCTTATTTCTTAAATAACTCTACTTGGAGAGGTAAACCTCAAACACTGATATCTCCGAGAACTACATGGGTTGGTGAAACAGGCCATGAAGCACAGGTCTATGGCCAGTTGGCAACTGTCTTCTCAGTGCTTGATGCCATCATACCTGTTTGTTGGCATTTTGTATGTAGTATGGTTGTCTCTAGGAGTGGAACATACGAAGACTGTGTTTTTTTATTTCTGTATTGGAAAGTGTTCCTATTGTCAGAAGATAATTCTTACACCCCAGGCTTATACATCTTTATTTATGTGTGGACACACAACAAAATCACCCCTCATTCCTTAGATGTGGGAGCCGAAGTTCAGCTGACTTCAACTTTCCTACTTCTTGTGCTCCTGAGTAGTCTCATAAGTATTTGAACCTAGGTCTTTCTTAGTCCAAAGGGATATTTTCCCCATATTACAACAATTAAAAAACTCTTACGCATCTGTATTAAGCACGCTAATATGTTCCCCATCTTAACTGCGTCTGTATTAAGCACAGCTTTTCGCAAAGAGTACATGTATCTCTTTGTGTTCACAAGTAGAGGTTTGAATCAGTCCGGCTGTGTAAGTATACATGGAGTCCTTCCAAGGAATGAGCATCCTGAGTGTTCCTTGTGGGTATACTGCCATGTTAGACTGGTAGTTTTTATGGCTTAGCCTTTGTAGTAATGACCAGTTCTTATCTTAATATGTATTTAGTATTATTGTTATCATATTTTTAATTTGGGGTCCATACCTGAAAGTGTTCAGGGTTCACTGCTGGTAGTGTTTGGGGGCTGTATGTGGTGCCAGGGCTGAAACTGGTGTCAGATGGATGCAAGGCAAGTCCCTTAACCCCTATACTATCCTCTGGCCCCCTATATATTTAAAGGATTAACACAGTATTTGATGATTCTGTTACAATGTGCTTTCACTAATTTGGTTTTAGTATAAAATTGTGAGATTATACTAACCTTTTTTTAAGAACTATTGTGGAGGTTCTTGGGATACTTTGCTGAATGTGGTGAAGATGTAATAATTTTGCCTATCAAAATCATAAATTTTAACACAATTTAACTCTTTTGCAATTAAAAATAAGTATATAGAGGCCAGAGAAATAGTTCAGGGAGTAAGCTGACCCCAATTCCAGCCCAGCACTGCGTTTGGTCCATTGAGGTCTGCCAGAGGTCACTTCTGGCCACAGAGCCAGGAATAGCCACTAAGCCTCTCCAGGTTTGCCTCTCCCCAAACAAAACAAAACAAAAAATTATAAACGAATAAGATATTTATTATCAGGTCTTTCTTAGAAAAAGTTAACTGATAACAGATCTAAAAAAGTAAAACTTCAAATCTTAGAAAAAGGACAGAGAACAACCTTAAAAAATGAAGTAAATGACTCTTCCTAATTAATATAGTTTTTAATTAATATAGTCTTTATTATCTTTGATCATTGTGCATGCTTTTCAGCTTGACCTTTCATGTAGTCATCTTCTTGCATGTTCAATAGTGAATGCATGGGGCCAGAGCAATAGCATAGCAGGTACGGAGTTTGCCTTGACATAGCCAACCCAGATTTCATCTGTGGCATCCCATATGGTCCCCTGAGTAGCACTAGGAGTAATTCTGGAGTTAGAGCCAGAAGTAAGCCCTGAGCATTGCCAAGTGTGACCCAAAAATAAATAAATGAATGAACAAACAGACAGACAGACAGATAGGAGTGCATGAATCTTTGTCTGATGCTTCAGCCTTGCCTTTAAAAAAAAAAGTGAAGGCACACCCTGCCCTGAGATTAAAAATATCTCACAAGTGGGAATCTGACAAGCAAGTTATAGTCTTGCTTCTGCTGACAATCAATTCATAGCTATGGTGATTCCCACAGCCATCTGGCCTTTGCTCTGTCTTTAATGAAACACTGATTTGGACAAAAGACTCAAAGGAACAGTGTCAGTGTTTTGTATCTCTTCCTACTGCAATAAATTATGCAGCCTAATGACTGATTTTACCAGGGAATGCCACTTTCGTTAAGCTATATTTTATGCTTCTTGATAACTTTGTTGATTTGGCTGTATTCTTTTTGTTGTTTTGTTTATGATGATCCATGAGGATAACAGACTTCACTGTCTATTAAAGAAAAAACTTAACCATATACCAATGATGTTTGCTTTTTCGGCTTTTCATAACTGTGTCTATGACCGTTTTCACATTATAGGATAGGTCACGGTGTCTTCCTGTTGTAACAGTGCTTGAACATAAATCATTGTTTAATATTCTTTCAAATTCAAGCTCAGAGCAAGTTTGTTGTCTTTTTGATGATAATATAATTTGTACATAGATTTCCCCCAATGATAAATCTAATGGATTTTCTTCCCTTTGATTGTTTCTCAGGGAATTAAAAATACATTAGTGATTGAGGTAGTATGCCTAGTGGTATCAACATGCCTGTCTTTTGGTCCATGCTCTCTCACTTGCTATAACTTGCTCAATAACTCATTGATTATTGTCATGTTAAGTTTTGACAAGAATTGGGTCCCCAGAAATAATAATGTCCCTCTAAAGAAAAGAGAAAGAGAGAGAAAGGGAAAGAAATAAAGAACCTGCTATGGAGGTGGGGTGGGGTGGGGTGGAGGGAACCGGGTAGTTGGTGGTGGGAGATGGGCACTGGTGGAGGGATGGGTGCTGGAACACTGTATGACCAAAACTCGAATATGAACTTGGTAATTGTATATCTTTGTAATTGTATATCTCACGGGGCTATAATAAAATACTTAAAAAAATAAAAATTAAAAAATAATAATGTCCCTCATGGGATTACTCTAAAAAGTTAAGAAGATAATGTCACTAAAAAAATTTTTTTAGTATAATACCTGACTCCCAGCAGTTTGTAAATAGTATAAATATTGTCAAACTTAAAACATAGGAAGAATAATAATCATTCATAGAATATAAAAAAGTCTTCACTGAAATAGTATATTGTCATCATAGAAATATTAATTTATGTGAACATTTAGTTTAGTATGTGCCTGTTAGGAAAACCTTAAAGGATAGTCATTTTATAATTCAGACATTCTCGGAAAGCCAATAAAGCAGATAATTGTATAGTATGAAAAAATATTTTAGCAGATGCCTTTATAAATAGCCTAAAATTGTTTTCCCCCATGTATCTTGAAGAAAGGAAATAAATGCTGGCCTGAGGTCAGAGCAGAATTCCTTAGTATGATTCACTAGACTCTGGGAACCCCAACCTTACATTTTCCATTCTTTCTTGGTAAGAAAAATTTACATTAGGGTAGCATTACACTCAAGAATATTTTCTAAAAATATTCTAAATTCAGATAGTGTTTAATCTCGGCAGTTCCCAGGTTTTTTTTAAATAGGTTCAAAATTTTTGGTGAGAGTATTTAACAAAAATACTTGGAAGTTCTTAGGACTGTAAATGAATATTTTTGGTTCCTTATTTGAATGGCAAATAAAGAAATGCTATAGCACAGTGTTTATATATTGTAAAATTGATTTCAAGAACTTGATAAATTGAGTATCATTTTTTAATTTTTCCTTGTTACCCTTCATACAGTGAAGAGACTTCAGATTCATTCTTAACTCTGTTGTATGCAATAGCATATAAGATTTAAGTTAATTTAAATTAATTGACTAATTGTCCAGAATCATGTACATTTGTGAAAAACTACAAATAAAAGAGGTAGGGAGAGAGGTGGTGATTACAGAAGAGTAAAACTATGGAATCTATTATTTGAAAAAGGCTTGCAAGTGTCGTGTTTAAGGACACACAGTTTCATTAGACCCAGCACTAACCACATTATGGATAGTTTCACATTACATTCTTCACAAAACATTAAGTTAGGGTCTAGTTTATCTCCTGTGTGTTTGAATGGCATTTTTTCTATTCATTTGTTGCTGTTGGCAGAAAAATAAACAATGTATATGCATATTATATATATATATATATATATATATATATGTAGAAAATGCATGTATTTGTACTGTGTGTATCTTTTTGTTAGTTGTCACAAATTAGACCCAGCAACTTCATGGTAATAGAAAGAAATAGGAAGTCTGTATTTTGAATTTTGAACACATGAATGACAATTTGTCATTGTATTATGAAGTCAGTGGTGTGTTTTAGGTCTATAACTTTTTTAATGGAATTAAACAGAAAATATCAGTATATTTTATATAATGATAGTGATATTTTTAAATTTTGTTTTATATACACATAATGTGTATATTTGACTTATGTGGGCTGTGATATAAAATTTTATTTGAGGAGCGATTAGAAATACCAAATTTTTAATTTTCATATTATGTAGCGCTTTTTCTTCTTTGGTAACTGGTACATATACTTTAATCTCTTTTTGTTCTCCTGGCTAAGAAATTGGAACTAATAAATGCATACTCACAGTTTTAGAGATTGGTAATAACTGATTAAGTGACTGAGTTGTTAAATACTGCCAGAAATTAGTTTTTTATCTTATGATTACATGATACACGTTTTTCTCATGCTTTGTTTTATGTTATTTATTTATTTTGGGGTTTGTGTATATTTCCAATCTTTTTATTTTAGAAAATATTGATGCTGATGGACAGGGATTTTGTCAAGGAGGATTCAGCATTGATTTTACTAAAGTAAGTTCTCATTTAAGATCAAATGAGATTCAGATTTACTTTGTCTAAACCATGGTTTAAAACAAATTGGTCCATACTTGAGTTTCTCTATAACTATTGTCTTTTTTTATTAAACGGATGATAAAATAACTTGTATGTTTTCACATTCTTTGCCTTATGTATACATTGATATTTGAGAGAGTTATCAAAACAGGAATAGATGAGACTAGAAACTTTCAGAATGGGATAACTAATAATTATTTAATATTTAAAATTTTAGTTTGATTTATAGGCTGTTAAGTTTCATACATGTGACTAAAATTGATTCCTTACAGAAGGGAAACTATTGCAAATCTAGAGTTTAATTTATAAAACAGACACATGTGTATATATGTGTATATATACCTTTATATATACACATATAATATACATGTATATATGCACAAATGTATGTATATTTGTAGATATATAGAGGCCATCTATATATACATGCATATATTAATGTATAAATTAATATGCATGTGTACATGCATGTATATACATGTGTATATATATTTATAGACCATCTGTTATGTGCCTACAGGCACCAAATAAGACTGAAGTGATTTAATAATTATAAGCAGTCTCCTGCAGGGCTCTAATTTCAGCCAAACAAATATGCTCTTTTAGGCATTTTTAATGCTCTTTGTCAATGTTTAATCTAGTTCTCTAAAATAATAATTTTGCTTATAATTTTGCATGTAAAATTTATTAAATTGTAATTATTCTTTATGTATTTTACAGAGTACATAAACATTCTATTAAGTTGATAATTTTTCATAGAGAAGCTCAAAAATATTGATTGAAATTAGGCATCTTTAGAAAGCTTAATATTAATTTCTTATAAAATATATGTAAATAAGCCCTGAATTCATGCAGACAAAAAACATATTTGTGATGCACAAAAGCAAATCATTTTCTCATATTTATTTTATTTTACTTTTTTGGCTTTAGACCACACCTAGTGGTGCTCAGGGCTTACTTTTAATCAGTGCTAAGGGATCCTCCTAGCAGGGCTCATGGGACTATGTGGGGTGTTGGGGATTAAACTGTGTTCAATCTTGTGCAAGGCAAATGCCCTACCCACTGTACTATCTCTCTCAGCATCCCCACTCTATTATTTTTAAATATGTTTCGTCTTTATTTTATTCAAATAAATTTTTAGAGTAGTTAACTCTCTTTTTTGAGTTCAGTTTTGCTTTACATAATTAGTGATAGTAAATATAACATTATTTATATTCAGAATTTAAAGAAGCAAAGCAAGGGGAAAGAATGTTATTAAATATTAAGTTTAAGTTTAGGGGCCGGAGTGATAGCACAGCATGTAGGGTGTTGCCTAGCATGCCGACGATCTCGGTTCAATCTCTGGCATCCCATACGGTCTCCCAGGCACTGCCAGGAGTAACCCCTGAGCAATGCCAGGTGTGGCCCAAAGAGAAGGAAAAATATATATTTATATATGTATATATGTATATATATATATATACACATACATAAAGTTTAAACTTGTATATTTTCGTTTTTGTTGTTAAATAATTTTTTAAAATATAATTCTGTTTATAAGATCTGTTTCTCAGCTTTTTAAAAATATTTTATAATATCACTTGTATGGTTTATTTTCATACAGTTTTTTAATCAATGGAAAGCATGTATGTTTTCTCTGTATATGCTTGTTTGATGACTGTGCCACAAATATTCCCGTGCCATCAAAGTCAGTGATAAATGAGCTAATGAACTATATGCTTTCTTTTTCTTTTCTTTTCTTTCTTTTTTTTTTGGGGGCACACCCAGCGATGCTCAGGGGTTACTCCTGGCTCTGCCCTTAGGAATTACTCCTTGAGGTGCTCGGAGGACCATATGGGATGCCGGGATCGAACCCGGTTGACTGCATGCAAGACAAACCATTTTTCGGTGTCAAGGATGAAACCACGGTTTTCACTTTAAAGTCATGTGCTCTCCCATTGAGGTGCATTCCCCAACCTCACTCACTTATTATACTCATTTCTAAAAAAAGCGATTTTTTTTTTTTTTTTGCTTTTTGGGTCACACCCAGCAATGCTCAGGGGTTACTCCTGGCTTTGCACTCAGGAATGACTCCTGGCGGTGCTCGGGGGACCATATGGGATGCCGGGGGGGATCGAACCCGGGCCGGCACTGGCCGGCCGCGTGCAAGGCCCAATGCCCCTACCGCTGGGCTATCGCCTCCAGCCCCAAAGGCGATTATTTTAAAGAAGGCAACTTAGAAGTACATCCTATATCAGCAGAATAAGAGGTTGTTGGATGAAAGCCTGAAACGGGCTTTATGTACATTTAAAGGAGGAATTTTTCTCTTATCTCCAATGAAAAAAAAATAAGTGATTATATCCAAAACTGAATACCTTGAATTTACAGTTTGTTGGAAATGCAAGAAATACTAGCCAAGTGGTAGGGTTTTTGTTATTGTTGTTGTTGTTGTTGTTTTCTGTTGTTGTTTGTTTTATACTATTTTTTCCTATTATATAGTTGAAAGATTTGGCAACTAACTTTTAGGAGAGCTGTTTATGTCTAGGTGATATTTTTAAAAGTTTACCTTTAGCTGAAACTTCTTTTGTGATTACTGGAAAGAAAATCTTCCTGATGTGGTCAGAAACTGAATATACAAAATTAAGGAATGACTTTTTGTTCTTTTTTTTTTTTTTTGGGGGGGTCACACCCGACAGTGCTCAGGGGTTACTCCTGGCTCTGCACTCAGGAATTACTCCCTGGCGGTGCCTTGGGGGACTATATGGGATGCCGGGGATCGGATTGAACCCAGGCCGGCACAAGCCCAGCCGCGTGCAAGGCAAGCGCCCTACCCGCTGGGCTATCGATCCTGCCCCATTTTTTTTTGCTTTTTTTTTGTTTGTTTGTTTGTTTTGACTTTTTGTTCTTATTGTAGTTTCAATTCTACTTTGTAGAACTATTTCATATGAAGTATATGAAGCAGCCAAAATCCTTAAGAGGAGGGTAAAATATGTATATGTTAGACTAGTTTTATATATTGAATGAATGTCAGGGCTGAAGTGATAGTATAGCGATTAAGGTGTTTGCCTTGCAAGTCTGACCCACATTCGATCCCCAGCACCCCTGAGCGGAGTAAGCCCTGAGCACAGTTGGGTGTGCCTCCCCAATGACCAACCAAACTAAATGAAAAATAAATAAATGAATTCATATATTTCAACTTTAAAATTCTTTCCATATTGACATTTTGTTTTTTGTTTTGCGGCCACACCCAGCAGTGCTCAGGAAATTATTCCTGGCTCTGCACTCAGGAATCATTCCTGACAGAGCTCAGGAGACAGTATAAGATACCAGGATCATACCTGAGTTGGCCGCATGCAAGGCAATTGCCCTTTTACTTCAGCCCTCTATATTATCATCATCATTATCATCATCATCATTATTATTACTATCATTACTATTATTACTATTACTGTTCACTGTATCACTGTCTTCCCGTTGTTCATCGATTTGCTTGAGCAGGCACCAGTAACATCTCCATAGTCCTGTCACAAGAAAGTGTAGCCCAAGGGCATCTGCTTGCTCCAGGTACAGGGAAGAGCATCAAACCATTCTCCAGGTCATGGAATTGAGGTTCATAATTGTTACTAGGTTTTGGCATATCAAATAAAACATGGGTAGCTTGCCAGGCTCTGCCGTGTAGGTGGTATATTCTCAGTAGAAGGCTCTCATCTTGGGGCCGGAGCGATAGTCTAGCGGGTAGGGCGTTTGCCTTCCTGGCGACCCGGCCCATGCCTGCCCGGGTTCCATCCCCGGCATCCCATATGGTCCACGAGCACCGCCAGGAGTAATTCCTGAGTGCAGAGCCAGGAGAAACCCCTGAGCATTGCCGGGTGTGACACCCCCCAAAAAAAAAGAAGGCTCTCATCTCGAGCATTTACTGATGAAACTTAAAGGGGAAAGATCAGTTTTCTCTTGGATGGAGCTCTGAGGCACTATTACTATTATATTATTATTATTATTATTATTATTATTATTATTATTATTATTATTATTATTATTATTTTGCTCTTGGGCTCACACCTAGCAATGCTCAGCAGTTACTCCTGGCTCTGCACTCCTGTTAGTGCTTGGGAAACCATATGAGATGCCGGGGATTGAACCCAGGTCGGCCGCATGCAAGGTAAATGCCCTACCCGCTGTAGTAGCATTCTAACCCTCCATATTGTCATTTTTTTAAAGGTTTAGTGAAACTGAGATGTGAGCTTGAGGTATCAAATTTTGTTTGCATTAAAATATATTTTGACATTATATCTTTTATATATTATTTCTTTTCCGTTTTAAAGCTACCTATTTTTAAATATATACTCTTTGTGCTTTAATTCCTTCTAGGCTGACAAGAGTACTTCTTGGTGGTCCTGGTAGCTTTTATTGGCAAGGTAAGTAAATAACTCTTCTTTTTTTTTAAATTTTCTAGATCACATCAGCAATGCTCAAGATTTACTCCTGGCTCTGCACTGAGGAATTATACCTGGCAGTGCTTGGGGGCCATATGGGATGCCGGGAATCGAACACTGGATGGCTGCACTTCAGGCAAATGTTCTATCTGCTGAATTACCGCTCCACCCCCAAGCTACTAACTTTTAAATTACCAATGATAATTATAATCTCAGACACTCCTGGCTTATCAGGCACCTATATAAAGTTTCAAATTATTTTAAAGAAAGAATGGAAAAATTAAAATTTAAGTGTATAAACAATATATTTTCTTAAAATGGATGATCACATGATATATATGTAATAAATAAATACATATCTTATAAAGTATATCATCTTTCCCCAAAAAAAATTTAGCTACAACATGGTTATAAATATTTTCTTCTTCCTTTTTTTTTTTTTTTTTTGCTTTTTGGGTCACACCCAGCAATGCTCAGGGGTTTCTCCTGGCTCTGCACTCAGGAGTTACTCCTGGCGGTGCTCAGGGGACTATATGGGATGCTGGGGATCAAACCCGGGCCGGCACAGGCCGCCATGCAAGGCAAATGCCCTACCCGCTGGGTTATCACTCTGGCCCGTTATATTTTCAATGATTTGTTCTTTTTTTTTTTTTTTTTTTTTTTGCTTTTCGGGTCATACCCAGCAATGCTCAGGGGTTACTCCTGGCTCTGCACTCAGGAATTACTCCTGGCACTGCTCGGGGGACCATATAGGATGCCGGGGATTGAACCCAGGCCGGTATGGGCCGGCTGCGTGAAAGGCAAACACCCTACCCGCTGGGCTATTGCTCCAGCCCCTGATTTGTTCTTTTAATACCTTGAGTAGTAGGAATATCTGTATGCGTTTCTGGTTGGTATATAAATAAGGATTAATAGTCTTTGGAATTGTATTAGAACTCCAAAATAGAAAAATAATGATCAATTATTTTATTTTAATGAGATGATGAATTTTCCTGTTCTTGTTGCAATCTTCTTATGTGTCAGGTACAATTTAGACATAGAGAGTAAACGTGTGACCCATACAGAAAGTATTTTCCTCTTACAGACTAAACCTGCATGACTGGAAAATTCAAAACATTGTTGAGAACTTTAGTGCTTATGAATTTATCTGCAGAACAATAGAAATGACAATTCTTTCCCCCCCATATTATATTATGCAACTCACCTTTAGAGTGCAAGCTATCATGAAGTAACCGCTGAGCTATAAAGCCAGGCACCCGGAGGGGATGGCGGGTTCTAGCCCGGCCCGCCACCCCAGCAGAGCCTCACAACAAGCCAGACGACCCTCCACTCCATGAGGGTCTCCATTTCCACATCTGGACTTCC
>JAJIBD010011392.1:0-32541 GCA_021461705.1 Cryptotis parvus
AGTAATTCCTGAGTGAAGAACCAGGAGTAACCCCAGAGCATTGCTGGGTGTGACCCAAAATTAAAAAAAAAATAAAGGCTAATATACAAATAACTATGAAGTAAAGATAAAAATCTTATGGGACTTGGAGAAATATATACCTGCCTGTAGAATATCCATTGGTACATATACATGCACTTCCACCCCACCCCCCACTCTACCCTGCAAAGGCACTTCCAAGGGAGATCTTGGCTGGGCAACATTAACATTTCCATAGAACTAGGTGAGGTCCTGGGAGAAGTTAACTGCGGGAATTGATCCTAACTGCTTCCCATTGGTGTGGGCAGTTTGAATTGAAAAGATATAAAAGCTGTACCCTTTTTGTCATTTCCCCCTTTTTGCCTTTTGCCTTTTTGCCTGCTCTCCTCTCCACCTCTTCCCTGTTAGGCCTTAACACGTGGTGGTGGCCATCTTGGCCTAGGAGTCTAAACTAACTCCGTGTTTGGGGCCCAGCTGGGAACCCAAAGTCTGGGGTTTTCCTATTGTTGGATTGTATACCAGAACCTGTGAGAGTAAAATCTTTTGAAACTTTACTGGATTCTTGCATCTTTCTCCGTCTGCTGACCACCGACCCGAGGCAGAAAGGGATCCCTGACCCTGCTCCTGGATTTTGTTGGGGCACCCAGTATACTGACAGAAAACGAGCAAGAAACAACAACCTTGAGTATAGTATAGAATAAGATGGATTTAATAGACATATACAGAACTTTCTACCCCTAAAAAATCAAATACATATTTGACTTACATATAGGGAGCATTTTTAAGATAGACTGCATGTTTGGAAATAAATATCCATTTATTCATGAAAATTGAAATTGCAGCAACTATCTCTTTTAGATCATAATACTCATACAAATTGAAGTGCGTATATAAGGTGAAAAACTCAACTATATGTACTAAGCAACATGTTACTTATTAACTCTTAGATAATGAAAAAAAATTAAAAAGAAAATTAAAAAAATATTCCTGGAGGAGATCTAGAGATATAGTATAAGGGTTAAAGTGCTTGCCTTGCATTCAGCCAACACTGGTTTGATCCCTTGTACCACATACATTTCACTGAGCACAGAGCTAGGAGCAGACCCTGAGCACCACTGGATGTGGTCCCAAAGCAAACAAAAATTATTTGGCAGAATAAAGAATATGCCTCAAAGGGATAGAGCACATGCCTTGCATGCATAAGGCTCTGAGTTAGATGAGTACATCACATGTGCCCTAAGTACCATTGATTTTAATTCATGAGTGCATGTCGGGTTGCCGCTGGGATCCCCAACACTATCAGGACAGAAGTTCTCTTCTACCTCCGAGGCCGCTGGGGGAATGGATGAAAACTCATGAGTCTGGTGCAGTTCCAAAAAGGCTTTTTATAGTACAAAGATCTACCACTGCAGTCCAATATAATGGAAGACCTTAGCTCTGGTCTGAACTTAAACCATACACAAGGGCCCAAGTCTCCCACCAAAGAGGATCCTACCAGAAATGATTCCTACTCAAAAAAAGAGGCGGAATGCCTCAAGTCCAGTTCCCTTATATACACCAAAGTAATCCTAACTGTTGACAGGGAGGGTCCTGTCAACGAAGAACCCTAAACAGCTTCTAGATAGTAGAAGAGATAGTACAGGGATGGTGCCACACCCTACTATAGGTATAAACAAAGGGTATGCCAAGGATTAATCCCTTCTTCAGAGATTATCTCTCATGTAAAACACTGGAGGGGAGAGAGAGAGAGAGAGAGAGAGAGAGAGAGAGAGAGAGAGAGAGAGAGAGAGAGAGGGCTGGTATAATACATCTTAATTTCATAGGTTTCATGTAACCTAGATGGTACCCACAAGGTCCTTCTTATTTATTATCTGCACCAGGGTGATTTTGAGTATTTTGTTCTCCGCATACTGAAAGTGTCACTCTCGCCTGCATGAGGGCAAACTTTTATGATCCTTCTTATAATCTTAAATGATAGTCTCAATGTAGTCAGGGTGGCAGTCTCCTGGTAAATTCTAACTGTCCCACATTGGGTGTAGTGAGTATAAAGAGGAGATGTGTCCAATCTAGATAACATAGACATCTTAGTAGATGTATAATAAGTCAGAAATTATTCAGAGTCAAGATGGCTTCTGTAACTGCCACACCCTCTATCAGTGTTTACATAGAAGAGGGATCTCATTAGAATGAACCTTGGCTTAAGAACACTTAAATAGATTAAACTGTGAGTGGATAAAACAGCAAAGCTCCCAAATTAGCTAAACCTGTCATCTAACAAGTGCAGGAAAAGGGTAAACCCTGAGAATCACTGGGTGTGACCCAAAGAAGCAAATAAATAAATAAATAAATAAATCACTTGTATCACTTGTCTTCCCATTGTTCTTCAATTTGCTCGAGTGGGTGCCAGTAATTTCTCCATTCATTGGGAATGAGGTCCATTATTGTTACTGTTTTTGGCATATTGAATACACCATGGGTAGCTTGCCAGGCTCTGCCATGGCTCTGGATTTGTCCCAGGGGGGCCCAGTCTGCTGTCAGGATAGAAGCATTCTTGTCTCCTTCCTTTTTTCCTCCTCAGTGGAGTAATTTGTAACAGGACAGGTCTTCCGGTCCACTGAGTACTGGAAAAGGGCAGTGGGGTTCATGAAACGGTCCAGGATGGGGTTTAGGGTTTAGGTTGGGGTTTATGTTTATGGGCTAATCTGGTCTATTTCTGTTCTTGCATTGACCATCTGAATTTCTGGAACATGGTTGGTATCTACTAATTTGATGTACCTCAATAGGATGAGCTGGTAACAGCTCTTCCCTATGTGTCAGTGCTGCATATATAAATCAATCAATTAATTAATTTCTTAAAAAACACACATTTGCTGTTATATTAACTTAAAAAATAAAGATGGTAGGCTGGAGAGATGTTCAGAAGGTAAGGCACTTACACTTATCTTGTGCACTGCCAACTCTGGTCTAATTCCTAGTGCTGCATATGGTTCCCTTGGAGTACCTTTAGGAACTCAGAGACCTGAGTAGAGAGTTAGGAGTAGTCTCTGAGCAGTGAGCACTGCCAGGTGTTAACCAAAGCAAAACAAAATAAAACAAAACAAAGACAGTAGGTAACAGATGGGAAATAGACTGGAAATAAAGAAATAGCAAAAAGAAATCAAGAAGTATAGAATAGTTAAGTTACATCATACTGACATGTAATGTGTTAATCTTCATGTTAGCAGTGTAAAGATAATATTAATATCTATACTTATTTAGTGAAATTCTAGAATCATGTAGGCTTTAGGCAGTCTGAACCCCATTTACAAATATGTGACAATCAGCCTTAGTGGAAAAAAGAGGAGGGCTAAAATGTTATATAGTTTTTCCCATAATATTGAGATTTATCAGTGTATAGATCATGATATACTGAGGTATTAACATGGAAAATAATGTGAATTGAAAAGTTCAATATAAGTCCAGGGAACTGTATGACTTTAGTATAGCTGAAGTAGAAGATCCCAAAGCTAAGACTAGCAAAAATATAATGATGTCACATCATTAAACCTGAATATCCTTAGGGTTTTTATTTGGCAGAAAATAAAAGTCACTGGAAATATATGAACATGAGGTAATCTTGAAATAAATTCTGTATAAAATATTGAAATAATGTGTCTACTGAAAAGAGAAAATATAACAATGGATTTATAAATTATTGGCAAATAATTTATATATTTTGTATAATAATATATATATTGATCACAAATATATGTGATCAAACATGATTTGCTAATTACACTTATCAGAGCACGTTAGATAAAAAAAATAAAGGTATTATGAATCTCTCTTTGGAACTAAGACCCCAGAATACTCCTAAGTAACTATCATGGCATGATTCATTGATTTGTCTACTTGTCTCTCCCAATGTTGAATTGTCTGTATTATTAGTGTATTCCAATACATTATTCTGGCAATATTTCTGGAATGAATAGTGAAATAAAAGGATATGTTCATAAATATCTAAAAAAAGGGCCGGAGCGATAGCCCAGCAGGTATGGCATTTGCCTAGCACGCGGCCGGCCTGTGCTGGCCCGGGTTTGATCTCCGGCTTCCCATATGGTCCCTGAGCACCGCCAGGAGCAATTCCTGAGTGCAGAGCCAGGAGAAACCCCTGAGCATTGCCGGGTGTGGTCCAAAAAAGCAAAAAAAAAAAAAAAAAAAAAAAAAAGCATAAATATCTACATATCTAAAACAGGGGATTAGAATTCCATCTTTATTGTCATTCAGGCCCGCCACCCCAGCAGAGCCTCACAACAAGCCAGGCGACCAGCCCCACCCCCACTCCATGAGGGCCGTCATTTTCCACATCCAGACTTCCCCCTTGTCAGAACTCCACCCAGCAGACAAGCCTATCACAGCCTGGATCATAGACACCACCCTGTAGCAGTTTTTTTTTTTCCAATCTGGCCCAGGTATGCTGATCCAGAGACTCACAGACATGGGGGAGAGCTGCTACTTGCTCTCCCTGTGCCCAGTCGTTCATGAGGCGCCGGGAGGGATGGCGGGTTCTAGCCCTGGCCCGCCACCCCAGCACAGCCTTGCAACAAGCCAGACAACCCCCCAACTCAATGAGGGCTGTCATTTTCCAAATCCGGACTTCCCCCCTTGTCAGAACTCCACCCAGCAGACAAGCCTATCACAGCCCGGCTCGCACGGTTCATGAATAAATGCTATATTTAGAGGTGACTACAAGAGTATGCCACCCGCACAGCAAGCCTGGCAAGCTGCCCGTGTCGTATTTGATATGCCAAATACCAGTAACAATTATATTAGGTCATTCCTATGACCTAATATAATGCTTTGATGCTCTTTATATTCCTGGAGCAAGCAATTGCCCTTGGGCTCTACTAGCATGAGACAGGTCATATGGAGATAATACTGGTGCCCGCTCTAGCAAATAGATGATGAATGGGAAGATAGTGATAGTGATTGTCATTCAGTAGTTTAGTATATGATTCCATCAAATTATTTTTTTAAGTTCTGCTTCAGCATTTGGCTCTCAAATATTTGCCAATAGAAAATCAACAAAGAAAGGTTATATTCTGAAAAATTAGATATGGACTGCTAGAAGAAAACAATCATTTCTTCATAAGCAAATAATTATCCTGGATTTTTTTCTCCTATCCAATATATGATACATCAAAAACTGAAAAAACAGAGGAGATCTCTGATTCCTCCTTCCACAACTCTTCATGTAATATTATTGATGGCAACATATTAATTTAATTTGGCAGCACTTAAAATTTTTTTAGAACATAAAATAAAATAAATTATTATTGGTGTTTTGAAAAAGGATGAAATATAGCATGTTCCAGGAATTATGCTAGTAAAGCACATCTATATTTTTTTTAAAAAATCCAGTCTGATTTCCAATT
The DNA here is from genome assembly GCA_021461705.1 of Cryptotis parvus. Classification (NCBI taxonomy): domain Eukaryota; kingdom Metazoa; phylum Chordata; class Mammalia; order Eulipotyphla; family Soricidae; genus Cryptotis; species Cryptotis parvus. The sequence goes on from JAJIBD010011392.1 coordinate 5,433, forward strand.
GGTTTAAGTCTTTAACCAATTTATAACATTTTTCCTAGAATGAAATAATATATATGTATATTATTCAAAAATTATTTATGAACACTTTTGAAATTCTAAGCTCTGTAAATTATCCTGAAAGAGGAGGATATTTGCCTCTTTCTTTATAAAGCAGCTGTCCTTATCTATTTGATGTTATTCTAATGCTAGGATTAATTTAATTGTGTGTTATCAATTTTGATAGTATGCTCCCTAACACACAGATTTACTAATCCAATTAATTTTGAACCTGTGTATATTTAGAGATGCAAACAATATTAAAATGTGTGTGTAGAAATTCAAGATAATATAATCAGGAATTTCATATACAATATTCTTTAATAATTAAAATTCGGTGGTTGGAGAAGTAAAAATGTTGCCAATATTAACAGCATGAAAGAGATTAATTCAATCAGCTACAGGGTAGGGAAGACAAACTATTTTCAGATACTTTGATATTTAATTTTTTGTAATAATAAACCTCCGAAACTTAAAAAATAAATAAATAACTTTACACCAATAATTTTCTTTGGTGGAATGAAGCATTAGTATAGTGACTCAGATTGAGGAGGAATATATATCATTTAGGAAGCTATTTTTTTCATTTAATAAGTACTAAATATGTAATTTGTGACAGATAAATGCAGGATACAAAGTCAAGTACAGGAAATAGCAGAGAGCTGACAGACAATAACTTTCTACTTTACAAGACAGACAATGTGTTCTATTGTGGGGAGAAAGAGTAAACAAATTCAAATCAATGTAATTTAGATAGTGAGTTGGTTAGAAAAATATAAACTATGATATGACAAATATGAAAGAGTAGAACTAATTAAAATATTCTTTATGGGAGTTTGCATGTGAAAAGCTTTGGCCATTTGGCTGGAGGACAAGGACATCTGAAGAGAGCCAATCTTTCTGGCTGTCACAAAGGAAGCTATCATGAACCAGCCTGACTTAATGAACTATAAATGTATAGAAAATTTAATCAAGATTAGTTGAGCTTGGTTCAGAACATAATTTCTTGACTGAATTTAGTGAAATATTTGGCAATATTTGAAGTTTGGGCAACAACAGAAACTATTGACCTGTCAAAGTCAGAAGTTAAATGACTTATTTCAGGCCTCCTGCCAAATGAAAAATAAGCCTACCACTGTGGAGATTTGAGATCTTGACTGGTACCCTCTACGCAAGCTTGAGTTTCTCAGGTAGAGGAAAGCAGAAAGGACAAGTCTGTATTGCTGTTTCAAAATGTGCCTAAAACTCAGGGGAATCTTGGTAGTTGGCCTTATTTGGATATGTGGATAAATAGTATGGGATACAATTTCCATCAGAAAGTGAGCTTGAAGCCCAGGTCATAAAGAATGAAGGTTCTCAAAGAAGACACACAAGGTCTGGACAGAGTAAAGCAGGTAGAGCACTTGCCTCTCACACAAATGAGTAGGGTTTGATCCAAGACATCATAGATATTATCTAAGTCCCACCAGTAGTGATCCCTGAGAACAGAGACAGAAGTAATTCCTCAGCCCCACCAGACATAGTTCCCCAAAATAAAGCCAATTAAATAAAAATAAAAAACATAGAGATAGCCAATAGGTAAATAAAAATATGCCCTGAAACACATGTCAGTAGAGAAATGCAAATGAAAACGTGAGATATCTCTGCTACACTAGTGATAGTAGAACTCATCAAAAGAGAGAATAAGAAACACTCATACACTGCTGGTGGGGAGGTAGGTTGGTTCAACATTTTGAAGAACAATATGAACACTCCTCATAAAACAAGAATTGAGCTTCCAGATGACCCAGCAATTTCACTTCTTGGCATCTACCACCAGGTCTCAAAAACTATTTAGAAAATACATTTGCTTTACTGCTTTCATTGAGGCACTTTTCACAGTAACCAAAATCTGGAAACAACCCAAGTGCCCAAGAACAGATAACTAGATACAGAAATTATGGCTCATATACGTAACGGAATACTACTCAGCTCTAAGACAAAACTCATGCAATTTGCTGCTATGTGGATGGACCTGGAGAGTATCATGCTGAGCTAAAATTAGTCACAAGGAGAAGGAGAGATGTAGAAAGATTTCTTTCGTATGTGGGATATAAAGAAACATACTAAAGGAATAACACATGCCCAAAGTAGCAGAAACTGGCCAAGAGAACTGAGAACAATGATGGGGGTTGGGGTTGGGTGGAGGGGATGAGTGATGGACAAATGGAAGCATTACTGGCATCCGCTCGAGCAAATCAATGATTAACGGGATGTCAAGTGATCAAGTGATCAAGTGATAATTGAGTTGTCTTGGGATATTTAGGCTAATTTAAACTGCTACCTATTTGATCACATTTTATGAAATTGACTGATACTTATCTGATTTTACTGTGCTTCATATAAAACAAAAACTGTCATATCAAAACCACATTCATAAAGTGAAATTGAAAGTCTAAACTGATACTGTTTTTATTTTTGGATCACACCCTGCAATGCTCAAGGTTTACTCCTAGCTTTGCACTTAGGGATTGGACATGGATTGGCCAACTGCATGCAATGCAAGAATCCTACCCACTGTACTATCACTAAAGTCCCATAAAATGATCACTCTTTTATGTAACCACCTTGGAGGTATTTAGCCAGTGTTAAAACAGGGGTTGTTTTCCTGTGAGACAATGAGCACGACTCATAAAATAGCAAGTTCTGTAAAATCATCTTTTAAGAAGAGTAAGTGTCTTCTCCAGATCTCTTGGGATCTAAGATCTTGAAACTACAATTAGATCTAGACTAAATCATTTCCTAGGACTCTGGAATCTTCTTAATCAGAATGCTGTTGTAGGTCGTTTATTCATTGTTGTTTTTTTTACTGTAATTATTTTTTCTTTTTTGGATTACACCTGGCAATGCTCTGGTGTTACTCCTGGGCCTGCACTCAGGAATTACTCCTAATGGTGCTTAGGGAACATTATGAGATACCAGGGATTAAATCCAGTTTGACCACCTGCAAGGCAAACACTCTACCCACTATACTACCCCTCTATCTTTAAATTTAAATTATAAATCTTCTAATGTCACTGAGATGAAATAAAGTTAGGTAAAATGACTTAAAGCAGCTTTGCAATTTTATAAAGGAGCTTACCATTTTTTCTAATATATTGAAAGAGGTACTACTTCCTTTAGACTAAAAAAATGGGGCTGATACTTGTCATTAGAATTCTTAGCAGGAAGGGTCTAGATAAGACTTCACAAGTCTGGTCTTTGGAGGTAATCCAAGTGTATGTCCAAGACTGGAAGGTGGAGGTATTGTCCTCAACAAAATCCATGCCAATGATGATTTTGGGTGGGAAGAGGGTAGAATCAATTGGATCAGAAAAACTTTCTGATTCAAATGGTCTTTCATTATCCTCTATCTTTGTGCTTGAAGGGAAATGGGAAAGGTGCAAACTTTGGTGAACGCTGCTCTTTCTCAACAGGTCGGAAGAAAATGTCATTAAGGGAAGCAGCAGTGGGCCTTCCTCAGCAATTCTTTGCCATGTCAGTATCTTCCCCATTCTACATTACTTAATCCTTTGATTTACTTACATAGTAATCTTGATCAAGACCCTTTCTCCCAATTAAATGCAATTGTCCAAGAGACACCTGAAAAAATGAGTTTAGAAAATTGTTTAAACAGTAGTATTAATACAAATAAAGAATCAAAAATTTTTACTTATTGATGCCATTGAAGTATATTGATCATTGGGACTGGAGCAATAGTCCAGCGGGTAGGGCGCTTGCCTTGCATGCAGCCAACCCAGGTTCAATCCCTGGCATCCCATATGGTCCCCGAGCACCGCCAGGGGTAATTCCTGAGTGCAGAGCCAGGAGTAACCTCTGAGTATCGCCAAGTGTGACCCAAAAAGAAAAAAAGTATATAGATCATGATTGATACAGTTGACTTGTTTTTAAAAAGAAACACAAAAATGTTCTGATGAAAATCAATGTATCATTGGGTGATTGATATTGGATCATTGGGTTCCTCAGGGTCAGGAAGCTGGCCTGCTGCTATAAAGTCTAGGTAGTCACATAAACTTAGGGGCAGACACACAGGGGAGAGCTGCATCTGGCTTTCCTCTAGTTCAGCTGACCATGAGGCACCCAGGAGGGAAGATGGTTTCTGGTCCCAGCCTGCCACCTCAGTAGGGCTTTGGAAGCAGCCAGAGGAAACTCACTGTCACTGTATCACTGTCTTCCCGTTCACTGTTGATTTGCTTGAGCAGGCACCAGTAACATCTCCATATGACCTGTCTCATGCAAGTAGAGCCCAAGGGCACCTGCTTGCTCCAGGAACATAAAGAGCCTCAAACCATTCCATCAGGTCATGGGAATGAGGTCTATAATTGTTACTGGTATCTGGCATATCAAATACGATACGGGTAGCTTGCCAGGCTCTGCCGTGCGGGTAGCATACTCTTGTAGTCATCTCAAAATCCAGCAGTTATTGATGAACTGCAAGGCTGCTTGCGGCGCGTGAGCCGGGCTGTGATAGGCTGGTCTGCTGGGTGGAGTTCTGATGAGGGGGAAGTCTGGATGTGGAAAATGGAGGTCCTCATGGAGTGGGGGGGTCATCTGGCTTGCTGTGAGGCTCTGCTGGGGTGGCAGACCAGGGCTAGAACCTGCCATCCCTCCCGGGTGCCTCATGAGTGGCTGGACACAGTGAGAGCCAGTAGCAGCTCTGCCCCCATGTCTGTCTCACTCACCATAATAGCAGCCATTTTCAAAGTCCGGACTCCACAGCTCATCAGAGCCCCACCCAAGAGAGAAGCTAATTTCAAGCCCAGGTAGGCAGTTCTTGGTGGCAAAAATCACCAGGCGTTCCTGGAGATGGAGTTGGGGGGGTCCCCATGTCCCACCTCTGTGACATCTGGGAGGCCTGGTGGAACTGCCCATGAACTGCCTCCTGGCTGTTGTCCATCATGCAGAAATTCAGACATACAGGGGAGAGTTGCCATCCTGCTCTCCCCTAGTCACACGGCTGCGGTATATCAAAGTAGTGGAACCAGCCATGTTCTAGAAACTCAGAAAGTAAATTCAAGAACAGAATTTTGCCAGATTCTCCCATAACCAACAATCACTTGTATCACTTGTCTTCCCGTTGTTAACCGATTTGCTTGAACGGGCACCAGTAACATCTCTTTATAACCAACAATAGGGAAGAAAAATGGATTCATTAATTACATTGCTATGTATGTGCTTTAAAGGTCAATATAATCAGTGCCAGCTGAGGGAGCAGGCATGGGGATTGGGGTGGGTGGGAAATGAGGGTCTTTGATGGTGGGAACACACTGGTGATGGGAGTGGTGTGAAGTATGAATCTTTCTATCAACAGTATTATGAAAACCTTTTTACTTTGTAAATCACTGTGTTTCAATAAAAAATGGAAAAAATAAACTTAGGGGGCCTCAGCTCATATAGTCTTACAAATACTAGAGCATGCCCATTCTTAACACAAGCACTTCTGGATCTGGTAAAAACTCATCAGGTTAGAAACTTATCTAAAACTGAGGCCGGAGCGATAGCCCAGCAGGTAGGGCATTTGTCTTGCACGCCGCCAGCCCATGTCGGCCCGGGTTCGATCCCCAACATCTCATATAGTCCCCTGAGCACCCCCAGGAGTGATTCATGAGTGTAGAGCCAGGAGAAACCCCTGAGCATTGTGGGGTGTGACCCAAAAAAAAGAAAAAAAAATCTCAAACCAACAGTAGGTAAAAAAAATTTTTTTCCATCCATTTGTAGGCAAATTTTTTTAAAATATATTTTATTATACCACCATGAGATAAACAACTACAAAAATGTTCATGTTTGGGTTTTGGCCATACAGTGTTCCAGCACCCATCCCTCCACCAGTGCCCATTTCCCACCACCGATTTCCCAGATTCCTTCCCTTCTCCCCTAGCCTGCCTCTATGGCAGGTTCTTTATCTCTTTTCTCTCTTCCTCTTTCTCTCTCTCTTTTCTCTCTTCCTTCTCTTGCATATTGTGGATTGTAATACATATACTTAGAGGTTATCATGTGTATCTTTTTGCCTGTATTTAATGCCAAGTTCTATTTGGTAATAGCACTTTCGACAATTATTGGCACACTGTTCCCTTATCTGTCTTACCTAACCTCTGCTCCCACACGTTTGTGGTAATTTCTGCCTTTGACAAACTTCCTGATCCATGTTTTGCCTGACCTTGGATGTTGTTATCATAATATGTATATATATGTAAATATATATGTATATATGTATATATATTTATGTCATGCAAATAAATGCAGTCATTCTATATCTGTTTCTCTTCTTCTGGCTAATTTCACTCAAAATGATCCTCTCCATGTCCACTCATTTATAGGCAAATTTCATAACTTCATTTTTCCTAAAAGCTGCATAGTAAAAAATATTAAATAGTAAGTTAAAAAATTAGGTTATTGTAGCAACTAGCTTTCTCATAAATTATAGAAAATTCAACTGGAAGGAAACACAGAAGAGAAAGTGACTCTTCCCTTTATTATTCAAGATTGTTAACCCTTCCGACAAACTTAGAGAACCAAACCCTTGGAATTTTCATGTCTAAATATTCAAGATTTTGGTATACATTACTTGTATCTGAACATCTCCTCTTTCTGCCAAAAATTTATAGTATTGGTATATGTCCCAATCCAATATCTCACTGTTAGAACTCAAATTTTCAGGTCTCTCGGTTAATCTCACTTTCTCCACTGGAAACCCTTCACTTTTTTCCAATTTATCAGCAACTGTGAATAGAAACAAGCCAGAGAATAGGCAGAATAAACAGGGTTATAAGGCACAACATACAGAAAACATTGGCCTATACTCATATTGTGAGGAGATCAGGCTTACTAAAAGAAAACGTTTTCAGAAATATTATTTGATTTTGGTCTATTTAGTTCTGAGAAAAGCAGAAAATCTATTCTTTGCAAGGTATGAAAATATCATATTAATCTATATCAAACATGTATGTGAAGATTTTGGTGATGAAGCTTAAGGAAAGGAGATAGTCTAGGAGCAGGTAGCTAACCACTTGACACAGACTTTTTCCAGGGTGGAAACTACAAGAATAGTAACTGCTCTTTAATTACTTCCTACAGATAGTATGAAAATAAACTGCGTATGAATTAAAAAAAACAAAGTGTACAATTTGCACTGCCTTGTAATCCTCATATGTGTGCAATGATTTATTATATATAGCACCTGAAATTTCAAGGCGGCTTTTTACTCTCATTATTTTCTCAGTTCTGAATAATTTCAAAAATATTTATTTGGATGCTATTTTAAATAATAGAAATTATGCAGGTGGACCTTTATATTTTACCTTAAAGCTTTATTATTTAGCTTAGTTTCAAGATCATAACATGAAATATTTATGTTCCTGTACCAAGCCGATGCCCTTGGCTCTACAGCATGTGACAGGACATATTGAGATATTACTGGTGCCCGCCTAGCAAATAGATGATTAACGGGAAGATCGTGATCGTGATCGTGAACATGAAATATTCCATAAAACTTTAAAATTATTTCAAGAATATATGCTAATCTCATGTGATATTTTTTGTAGACAAGGGATAAAGAATAAAGATTGTTTTAATTATTCAGAAGAGCAATAATAGATTGCCAAAGTGTCAATGTGTATAACTTATGCCCATTTATCCAGTCATTTCATATTGTAGGTTTTAGAACTAAGAAACTGATGACTATAGTTTTACATTCAAAGTTTCAATGTAAGGAAAGAATATCATAAGAGAAAGTAAATGTAATTGGGGAGTACACTTAAAATATAAAAAGATGAAGGGGCCAGAGCGATAGCACAGTGGGTAGGGTGTTTGCCTTGCATGTGACCAACCCAGCTTCCATCCTTAGCATCCCATATGGACCCGAGAACCGCCAGGAGTAATTCCTGAGGGAAGAACCAGGAGTAACTCCTAAGCATTGCCGGGTGTGACCCAAAAAAGCAAAATAAAATAAAAAGATGTAGACAACCACTGAGAATTTTTTAAAAAAGTAGTCCAAGAGATAGTGCAGTGGGTAGGAACATGTCTTCAACATGTCCAGCTCTGGTTTAGTTCCTGGAACCCCATATGATCCCTTAGCTCTTACCAGAAGTGATCCCTGAGTGTAGAGCCAGGAATACGTCCTCAGTACCAAATAATAATAATAATAATAATAATAATAATAATAATAATAATAATAATTTTGGGGGAGTGGTCCCAAAGATAAATCAGAAACTTTTATAATGAAAGGATTGTATTATAACATATGTGAAAGCATTAGTACTTGAATATTTTATAGGTTCATCAATAAATGCTTTATTTAGAGGTGACTACAAGAGTATGCCACCCGCATGGCAAGCCTGGCAAGCTGCTCGTGTTGTATTTGATATGCCAAATACCAGTAACATTTATATTAGGTCATTTCCATGACCTAATATAATGGTTTGAGGCTCTTTATGTTCCTGGAGCAAGCAGATGCCTTTGGGTTCTACTAGCATGAGATAGGACATATGGAGATATTACTGGTGCCCGCTCTAGCAAATAGATGATGAACGGGAAGATAGTGATAGTGATTTTTATAGGTAAACCAACTGGTATTGGTATTTAAAAAAATTTTCTTGGCAATCTATTATCTTAAAACATATGATTCACTCACTATAATCTGCCACTTTCTTGTAATGATTTAGGGCAACTTCGCAATTCTGTAGAACATTGATTCCTGACAAATATCTGTATCCCTGAAATAGACATGTATATCTTAGTATTTGGAAAATGCCAAATTTATAGCACGTGTATTTGACTGCAAGAATATGTACTTTACAAACCAAAATCATCTGAGACATCATGCTTCCTCCAGCACTTCCAAAAGTGTAGTATATTAGGGCCTAGAGAGAAAAAAATTATATATGTACATATATAGGCATGTGTGTAATTCATATGTGATCATCATAATTTGACACTCAAGCAAATAATTGCCTTTCAAAGTTTCAGCAATAAACTTTGCACTACTCCAAAATAAATTTTTTATTCCATTTTCTTTCTCTGAAAAGATGACTGCTATTTAGGGGGGAAAGGCCTATTGAGCAAAAGAATCTGTGCAAAGCACAACCATGATATTTAGTTTAATAACTATAAGATTACTATGAAGCAGATTATCCAATTTAGGGAAGAGCCAAAATATGGAAACCTATAGTATATTTAGCTCCAACCTTCTCTGACTATTGTGCTTTGTGTTAATTAGTATACCAGAGTTAGAATCTTTATATAAACACACAGACTCTAGGGATTGGAGAGATAGTACAGTGGTAGGGCATCTGCATTGCATGTGGCCAACCCTGGTTTGTTATCTGGCAACCCATGTGTTCTCCGAAAATGACCAGGACTAATTCCTGAGCACAGAGTCAGGAGTAAGCCCATAGTATTTTGTTGGGTGACCACCACTAACAAAATACACTCTATCTTCAATGTACTTATCAAAAAATTAATTGCGAAGGAGAGTTAAAGACAGTAGAATGGGACAATTCAGGTTTACTTCTTTCCACAACAAATCTAAACCAAAAATAAAAATTAATCTGCAGAGAAGCAAACCTGAAACCTGAACTAACAGAATTGACACAGTAAGAAATAAAGAGGCAGCAATCAGACTAAGAGACAGGTAAATAGAGAAATTCCACCTCAAGAATGAAGAGTTACATTTGGGAAGAAATCATTTAGGTATAGAACTTTTCTGGGGGTGGGGGTGGGAGTTGAGGGAAGGGGGAGAAGGTAGACCTAATAACCCCTACCAACCAGTATAGCAGAGATCAACCCCAGGAAGTTCCACACTGAGGGCCAGAGGGAGGGGAATTTAGGAAACAATACTTGTGGATCTCTGACCTCAGGGGATATTCCTTGCTCTGCACTCAGGAATCACTCCTGGAATTCTCAGGGGACCACATGGGATGCTAGGAATCAAACTCCTGTCAGACATTTGTCTGCAGTTTTTGCCTGGGAAACAGATTTAGGGAATTGGTTAAGATTCAGAAAATTGCCAAGCACCATTTTGACAACCTTCACAGCCTTGTCAATAATAGCACGAAAAAGGGTTCCAAGTTGGAACTCATCCTCTGGATTTGTAGACCCTGTGAAAAAGTTACAAGCTGGGATTAAAAAAGACATATATGTAGAAGCTCACTCCTATCAAGATAAACAAACCTGCCTACTGTTAAGTAAGATACCACTGAATCCAGAAATACAACATGACTTTCCAAAAACAGTCAACTAGCACACAACACTTTGCTTATTATTTACTGTTGAGCAGGCAAGTTCTCTCTTGCCTGCTCAACAGTATGCTATAAACTGTTTCGTACCAGATTCTCAACAAGCACTCTGTCTTCTTCAAGTTCACTGGACTTAAGGTCCCAGCCCTGTGAGAAGCCCTCTCTGGTCACTCTGGTGGAGCTGTGATGGATTTCAGACTTTGAAACAGATTTTGCATTGAATACTACGCAACTACAAGAGAAGATGAAGTTTTGCCATTTTTAACCACATGCATGGGACTGGATGATGTAATATTAAGGAAAAATAAGTCTTAGGGAGAAAGACAAATACGGGTTATCTCACTCATCTATGGGATGTGAAAAAAAAAGAAAGAAAACAATTCCAAATCAATCCTCAGATTTAGAGCACAGAACTGAGTGTGCTGGAGGGTACATAAGGGAAGGGCAAAAAGAGCAGAGAGGGAGCCAACAGTTGCTGATGTGAGAAGCCCTCTTGGAACACATGAAATGAAACAAAATGAATATTACTGAAATGAAATATTTTAAGTAAGTAAAATAAAAAAATCGACATTATTTTAGGATAAAATAGAATGACCTTACCTTTGCTTGATCATACTCCATTCCTATCCCATAGGAAGACAAAAATCCTAGTGCCTGAAGTCCCAAAGTAAAAGGAAAATGGAATGAACAAATGTGTTTGTCAATTATTCTTATCTTCATTGAGAAAGGGTTTCAAAAAATCTTAGACCAAGTTTTGCATCAATATTTTAATTATTTTTATAATTTTATGACTGCAAATCAGCATTTGCATATACCGCTTTAGATTTATCATGAAAAGTTTAATTCTTTTTTTCTTTTTTGCTTTTTGGGTCACACCCGGCCATACTCAGGGGGTTACTCCAGGCTCTGCACTCAGGAATTACTCCTGGCGGTGCTCAGGGGACCATACGGGATGCCGGGGATCAAACCCAGGCCGGCACAGGCCGGCCACGTGCAAGGCAAATGCCACCTTACCCATTGGGCTATCGCTCCTGCCCCTGAAAAGTTCAATTATATCCCTTCACCATAAAACTGATACCATTTATCTTGTTTACCCATCTGCCTTCCTTTTAAAATTCTGGTAATCATTAATTTGGTCCTATAGCCTATATAATACATCTTTACTCAATCATCTTTCAGTAAGCGCTTATGTTGTTTCAGTTTTAATGACTATGGACGTATGCATAGATGTATATTTGCCTTTTTTGTCTATAAAAACTTTGTATCTTCATTATTTTTAATTTGTATATCTTAATTGTCATTTAAAATAAAATATGGTACATATAAAATTAAAAAATTAAGAACTATACTGACTAAAGTGTGGAGATCTGATCATCATGATATGGTAGCATAGAAAGCATTTTTCCTCCCAGACACCAATGTAAGCAGCAATAACTAAAGCCTTGCAGTAACTCTAGAAACTGTTAAGAATCATAATAAAACTCAAAACTGTTGGGGACCGCTGGGGTCTCCAACAATACCGGAAATGAGTTCCCTTTTACCTCTGAAGCCGGTGGGGAATGGATAAAAACTCAGGAATCCTGCACAGTTTTAAAAGACTTTACTATCATAGGTTCTGATATACAATCCAAGAACAGGAAAATCCTGGACTCTGGGTTTCTGGCTGGGCCCCAGCCACGTGTAGGCCCAGATGGCTACTACCATGTGTTGAAGCCCAACAGAGAACAAAGAGAATGGAGAGAAGCAAACACCAAGGGAAGCCAAAATATTAAAAAAGACCTCTTCTTTTCCCAGCTTCTTTTTATAGACAGAAGCCTGCAAAATCTTCCAGCCCAGCCCATCTTGGGTTGGGTTATATAGAATTGAATCCAGATAAATGACACTTTTGAAATGTAGATCTTATAGGCCTTTGGCTCAAGCTTCACAAAAGCCAGAGCTGATTTCCAGAGGCAAAATCTCCCTAGCAGAGAGAGGAGGGTTGCATCTCTGAACCAGAAAGCAGTTCACAATGTAATTTGTAGGAAATGGCATTAATACTTTTAATTATGAATATATAGCTAGCAGATCCCAGACTCTGGATCCCACTGAGGTCCAAAATTCATCAGAATAATTCACTTTGGCATTACCTTTAGAGTCAGAGACATGTTAGTTTGCCTGGAGGAGCACTGGCATGTCTCTGAATTAGGATAATTGATTACATTATGGTTGATCCAATGTGGCCACTCTTGGGATATCTACATGTATGTCCCATGTGGAGACCCGTGGGAACAGAATATTGATCATGACAAAAATATTTATGCCGTATAAAATTATGAAATTAATCCAATTCTGCGTGAACTCCCATTGTGTCTGCTGCAGAGATTCCCCAAAGGCAGGGACCAGCTCTCTACATAAGTTAAGTGTAGCTGGAGGCTAAGGCTCAGTAAGGCATGTCACCCAACACAAAACAAATATAAGTTTACAGAAACTTTGAGAAAAGTTTCATTCTACTCATTATCACCATTTTTATAAGCCAGTACACTTTGGGATCATTATAAAGAGTCCAGTTGCAGATTCTTTCCTGGGGGGGAGAGAAAAGAACAGAACTCATGACCAATGATCTAGATTTGGAGGGTAATGTCCAAGTTACCGTTCTCTTGTTGACCTCAGAGCACTGTGAGGAACCAGCATGCTTTGGATTTATGGGGAAGAAGTGACTCCAGAGAACCAGAGAACAAAAGAAAGCTTAGCACAATGAATATGTTTGTATGCCAGAACCTGTAGCATCAACACATAAATACTAGCACAATAAAATCATTCTGTTTGGAAGCAAAGAGAAGAACAGAACTGGTGCCCAACATTCTGTCTTTAAGTACACTGCCCAGAAGGGTTGTTTTCTCTTATTTATTTGGAGAATTGATGGGACTGACATGCTTAGATGCCAGGGAACACTAAGAAAAAAAAAAGCGAATTTAAGGGCCATAGCTATTGTGCTACAGGTAAAGTGTTTACTTGCCCACAAAAAATAAGGGTTTGATCACCAGCGTCCCATATGCTCCCCTGAGCACTGCCAGGAGTGATCCCTGAGTGAAGAGCCAAAAGTAAAGACCTGAGCACTGTCAGGTATGGTCTCCCAAGCAACCCCCTCTAAAGGAAAATAAAGGACAATTTAGAGTGTTACAACAATAGAAAGCCTGCAATACCAGAGAGAAAGTGATTATAATATCCAGAAAAATAAAACAGAAACATTCCTATTTTTAAAACGCTTTACTTCTTTCCTTCATCAATCGTCATTATCATCATCATCATCATCATCATCATCATCATCATCATCATCATGTTGCAGTGATGGTGGGGGGTGGCGGAAAATGTATCACACATCTGACCGTGGTCCACCAATACATTTATCTGTGGTGCGCACTGAAAGTTACATATCAGGTTGTGGAGTGCACACTTGCTTACTGGGATCACACTCTTAGCTGAGACATATTAATTATGGTTGTAATGCTCACCAGGGACCATGATTCGCAATCATTTTTTGTGGTGCTCACCAGGGGCCACGCTCCTTATTTGTGTGCTCACAAACATCTGGCTTTAGTATGGACAGAAATCACTGGGAGTGCCAGGGATTATAGACAGAGGAACTACCAGGATTGCTTCTGCTGCATGTGTTAACACTGGAGACTTGAACTTGTGACTATAAACTTGCAAGGCATGCATTCTAAGCCAATGAGCTATTCTTCTGATCCCAAGAAAAACTCTTTAATTGGGAGATTAAGAATATTAGTCACAGAAATTACATTCACAGAAAAAATCCAGAGGACTAGAAGTTCTGGCCATACTGATTGGTATTAAACAAATTTAATTCAAAAAGATTGGAATGGTGGCTATATTTCCAAAATTATAAATCACATGATAAAATACAAAGACGGGGGAAATTGACCCAATCAAAGGAACAAAATAAATCTTTAATAAAACTAGCTCAAATGAAATAGAGCTATAAATCATGAAGCAAATATTTTAAATATCTAAAACTCATAATCCTGTAAGGAAACACATATAAACAAGTAAAAATCAGAAAAATGATGCCAAAAAAAAGTGAAAATATCAACAATTTAAAAAAATTTACAGATAATCCTAGAGGTGAAGACTACCTAATAAAATGGAAAAATTACTATAGCAACACAGACTTGATCACACAAAAGAAAGAACCAATAAATACAGGTTACTTGAACTCATCAAGTCTAAGGAGTAATAAATAAAGAAAAATGAGTAGAGGGGGAGAGAGAGAGAGAGAGAGAGAGAGAGAGAGAGAGAGAGAGAGAGAGAGAGAGAGAGAGAGATTTGTTTTTCATGCCAGCGACCCAGATTCAAACCCTGGCATTCCATATGGTCTCTTGAGCCCCACTGGGAGTGTTCCAAGGGCATAGATAAAGAAACAAATCCTAAGCACAGTCAAGTGTAGTCCCAAACAAACAAACAAAAACTTTTGCGTAAGATGTAAAACCAAGTGTAAGGTACTTACAGGACATCAACAGGAGAATAAACATATATGTTGTTGGAGTCACAGGTGGATCACAGTGACAGAATAAGGTAGGAAAGTGTTTTTAGGAAGCAATTGCCCAAACTTTTGTTAAATCTGAGGAAATATATGGACATTCATATTCAAGAAACACAGGAAACTCTAACTAGGAAAAATTAAAAAATACCCATTCCAAGAAACATTATAACCTAAGTGTCACAAAGCAAAGACAAAGAATCTTGAAATCAGTAAGAGAAAGAAACACACGTATGTGCAAGGAATCTGTTATAAGGTTATGAGCATATATCTTAGCAGGATCATTCAGGGCAGAAATAGAGTATAATGTATTTTCAAAATGCTGTAAAGAAAAAAAAATGTTGACATTAAGATTATATTTGGTAAAACTGACCTTAAAATGAAGGAGAAGTAAAGACTTTACCAAGCAAATAAAAACTAAAAGCATTACATCTAAGCTTGCCTTACTAAAATGACTGAAAGAATTTAATCTTTAAATGAAAAGAAAATGATGCTAGACAGCTACACAAAAATATCCAAAAAAAAAGCACTATGGAAAAGCTACATACCTTGACAAATATAATATCATATATAATGGTGACATAAGAATTACTTTTCTTATTTACAGCTTAAAATATCAAAGTATAAAATATAGCTATAACTAGAAATACATGCTAATAGATAAAAAATATAGTAGGATATAACTTGATTCATGGATAACAAATTAAAAATGAAGAATATATGATTGAAGTGAAATTGATCTCAATTTAAAATATGTTCAAAGTATGAGATTTTTTTTTGTAATCCCATAATTGCTACAAGGACAATATCTATTGAAGATGTACAAAACAGGAAGGAGATTGCAACATGCTATTAAAAAATGAATACGTGAAAAACATGGGAGGAAATCAAGGAGGAAAATAGGAATAAGCAAAAGGTATGGACATGCTTATATGAGATCAATTAAACTTTAAGTAAAAATACTTAAAGAAGCACACAAAAAAAGAAGTACAGGAAATTGTAACTAGGATAAAATTTCTTCTTGAGACAAGAAAAGTCATCATAAAAGGGTTAATTTAGCAGGAAAATAAAATGTTATAAGTATATACACACCCTAACATCAGGGCACCCAAATATATGAGATAAATGTTAACATAATTTAATGAAAAAAATAATATGTTAATAGATTTTAGTAATGTATTGCCCTTTATTAATGTTTCTCTTTCAACAAATTAGAAAAAATCACTATGAAAACAGAAGAGTTAAAAACCACTAAATAACAATTGGTAGCCCTCATTCATTGCTGGTGGGAATATTGACCGGTACAACTTTTTTAGAAGATAGTACAGACATTCCCTTAAAAAGCTAGGAACCAAGCTTCCATACAAACCAGCAATTCCACTCTTGGGAATATACGTCAAGAGTCCCAAAACAATTCAGAGAAGACACCAGCATTCCTATGTTCATCATTGGCACTATTAACAATAGCCAAAATCTGGAAACAACCCATGTGAACAGGAACAGATGACTGATTAAAGCTATGGTTCATATATACAATGGAATACTACATGGCTATAAGAAAAGATAAAGTCATTCAATTCGATGGTACATGGATGGATCTGGAGAGCATCATGCTGAGTAAAATGAGTCAGAGGAAGTGGAACAGACACAGAATCACCTCACTCATGTGGGTTATAAAGAACCATTGTAGGGGAATAACTAATGCCCAAAGACTATGGAAACAAAGAGCAGAAATGCTCCTTAAGAGGAAACTTGCAACTCTTGGCAATTTTTCATTCTGCTCAATTTAAAATCTAATTTATTTATGTAGAAACTTTGACAATATCCTGACCTTTACAGAAGAGAACAAAACTATCTGTTGTGTCCATTAAGTTTGTATTTTGAGGCTTTCAAAAAATAGTGCACCATTTTGTCCAAAGTCTAGCAAGCTTTTGGGTCTGATCCTCCTGAGTATTTTTGTGAGGCCATGCCGTTGTGAAGGGGCTATATCAGAATTGCATTCAATAACTGGCAGGGAGGCCTGTTTCCACTGTATAATTTAGCTTATTCTTGAAAGCAAGGACTAAAATCATCACTTTACCAGCCTCTAATGACTAGACAAGGGGAACATCTCTCTCTCTCTCTCTCTCTCTCTCTCTCTCTCTCTCTCTCTCTCTCTCTCAGAAAAATAACAATGGGTTAATTTGAATTAATTCCCTGGAGAACCCAATACCCCCCCTACACCCACCCCACTGCATTGCTTTAAGCATGGAAAGCACTAATGAAGCCAAAAGATGCTTCCAGCTATCTTGTAGCGAATATGCTGATGGCAGTCATAGTCTAAGCTGTCTTGCTTTTATACACTTGCATTGTCACCTAACAACTTTACAATAATCAGGGTTTGGTATTTGCTCCTTTTTGAGATGGAACTGAGATGAGATGAGACAAACTTTAAAATGATTAAACCTTAAGCCAGAGGAAAAAAATGAGACCAAAGAAAGGCTGATTAAAGTTAGATGACATCAATGACACTTTTAGTTTTTAAAGGTCAAACTCTGCAAATTAGCTTTATTTATAAGGCTTGGTTCTGAATTCAACCACTGTGCTTATGTTTTTTAAGAAATCATTGAAGTCTCTAGGATTTGAATGGGAAAGAGTTAAATGTACATTATTTAAATTCTATAATAATAATCTAGAAATTAAATAGCTTTCCCTTTTACTTCTTTAAGTAGGAAATTATTAAAAGAAAAAATGGTTAAGTCAAATTTTCTTTAATTCTTATATGAATCCTGAAAGCACCCACTACAGGTAGTTACTTGTAGCTTAAATTTTATACGAGAGTGTTAATCAACCTTAATGAACGATTCAGGTACTGTCTCTAGCCTTAATACAGGAAAAGCAATAATGTCAAGATGAAATGCAACCCACAGGGAGGCCTAGAATTATCAAAGTAATTATTGGGTTAATAGGAAAATAATTTTCTTTTTTAGTAGTAGCACAGCTCTTGCTACCAGTCACTTGAGGCGTTGCAGGTGTGGCTGTGGTGCTCCGTGCGTTGGCAGGTGACAGACAGGAGTCAGGCTTGTCTACACCCCAGGGCTCTGCCCCATGGGCCCTGGATGGTGGATGGTTGATGGTCTGACCTAGAAAAAGACTGGGCCCCTGGGGATGAACTCAGAGACACGGCAGAGCCTGTCAAGCTACCTTTGGTGTATTCGAGTATTCCAAAAACTAGTGACAATAATGGATCTCATTCCCAATGAATGGAGACGTCACTGGTGCCCACTTGAGCAAATCAATGAACAATGGGAAGACAAGTGATACAAGTGAAGTAGCACAGCGCTAATAACTAATCTAGCATAAAACATAGAATCTTTGACACTGAGGCAAAACTATTCTAAAATTACAAGGCATGGTAGAATATTTATATCATCCAGCTTTTCCTTCACATGTCAATTATTGTGATTTACATACTAAAATAATTTTTGTGATAGCTGCATAGTAAGGGTATCTTAAACTATTACTAAGGAGCACACTCATCAATTTAAATTTAATCAAGTTAAATTTCTTTGATATTAAAAAATATGATGGTGCTGTGAAGAGAAAATTTACAGAATAAAAATGGGCCAGTGTTGCTCTTGTTTATTCATTTGTTTTTGTCTTTATTGGCTTGGGGCCATAACCAGCAGTGCTGAGGGGTTACTCCTGGCTCTGTGTTTAGTGGCCACTCCTGCAGGTGCTCAGGGGACCATAAGGGTTCTGGGGTAAAGTTCAGGTCAAAGGTATATAAGGGAAGTATCTTACCCACTGTATTTTCTTTCCATATCCAACAATATGTTTTAAAAAATAAAATGTGGAATTCTAAAGAGAGCATACAGTGGATAAGGCCTGAGTTCAATTCCTGGTGCCCCCATATGGTTCCAAGCAGCATAAGGAGTGATCCCTGAGGTAGAGCTGAGAGTAAGCCCTGGAGCACTGGAGGGTCTGGCCCCAAAGAAAAAATAAAACAAAAAATAAAATAGAGATAAGTAGCACCATGCTTAGAGACTGCCAATATTGAGTCTTATGGAGAAATATGTGGATTATCTACTTCTTGTTTCTTAAAGCAAATAAAGTTTAATTCTACCTTTTGGGAAATGAACAGATTTTCTGCTGAAGCAGTTTGCTGATGTATACAAAAAGTAACTCTAATTTTAAACAATTTGTTTCCTGAACCAAAATCAGAAAGGAAAATAAAAAGTAATTTTTTAACCTCCAAATGGCATGTTATAATATTTATAGCACTTCCACCAGGCTATGGCTCTTTTTTATTGTTAACCATTTCTTCCACTTTAATCATTTTTTGGAAAGAATACTCAATACTTTTTATTGATACAGAATACTTTTTATAGATATAGAATCTTTGAAAGTCAATTCAATGACTGTTCATAATTTTAATTGTATTTGTTACTCTGTTTAGGTTTTCTTAAAGTTTATTTAGCTTTTTTTAGATGAACCACTCAACATTAATAAAAAGAAATATAATACAGTTTTTAGAAATATAATTCAAATTGTAGACCTCATTCCCATGACCTGATGGAATGGTTTGAGGCTCTTTATGTTCCTGGAGCAAGCAGATGCCCTTGGGCTCTACTAGCATGAGACAGGACATATGGAGATGTTACTGGTGCCCACTCGAGCCAATTGATGATGAACGGGAAGACAGTGATAGTGAAACAGTGATAACTCATTTTTTACTTCCTCTGCATGAATTCCTTTTTATACAGAATTTGAGATTACATTGCCTCTAAACCCCAACCCCTTTATGATATGAATTTAAATCTTTCTTGCCTTCAGGTTTATTTTTTTCTTTTTCTCTCTCTCTCTCTCTCTCTCTCTCTCTCTCTCTCTCTCTTTGCTTTTTTTGGTCACACCAGTCAATGCTTAGTGGCTACTCCTGGCTCTGCCCTCAGGAATTAGTCCCAGTGGTGCGACTATATGGGGTGGCAGGGATGGAACCCTGGTGCAAGGCAAACACCCTACCTGCTGTACTATCACTCCGGCCCCTCTTTCTTTTTATTTTTTAAAAATTTATTATTATTATTATTATTATTATTATTATTATTTTGCTTTTTGGGTCACACCTGGCAATGCTCAGGGGTTACTCCTGGCTGTGCACTCAGGAATTACTCCTGGCGGTGCTCGGGGACCATATGGGATGCCGGGATCGGCCGGGTTGGCCGCGTGCAAGGCAAACACCCTCCCTGCTGGACTATCGCTCTAGCCCCTGGCCCCTCTTTCTGTCCTTTGTAAATTCAGTTCTCTGCAAGTATTCTGGCACCCCTAGCTTCTCCCATCAGCTACATTTGGCACATCTGTTTGTTTGTCCCTTTACCCAGGGAATAGGTATGTTTCTGCTCTCTTCTTATCTCTACCCGTTTTTCTTCTTTTATTACCATTCCCAGCATATGTTTTCAGTTTCTTTTTTTTTTGAGGGGGAGTCTTTCTAGGCTGTAATTAGGCAGCCCTGGTGTCACTGCTGGCCATGTACTACCTGGATCCAGTAATGAGGAGCAGCAATGCTATGATAGTGCTTGGGCGAACCACCTGGTGGCAGGCATTCAACTGGGCCTCCACGTGTCAGGCAGGGGCTCCAATCATTGAGCTATTTCCCTGTCCCTATTTAACCACATTCCCAAACCATCCTTACAGCTCCCAGAAATTTTTTTTTTTATTTTTTGGGTCACACCCGGCTATGCTCAGGGGTTACTCCTGGCTCTGCACTCAGGACCATATGGGGATGCCAGGGATCGAACCCTGGCCTGCACAGGCCGGCGTGGTGCAAGGCAAATGCCCTATCCGCTGGGCTATCGCCTCCGCCCCCTAAATATTTTTTTATTAATAAAGGTCAGATTCTTATATTCAGTGGCACAGATAGTCTGAGAAGAAAGATAGTAACACATAGCCAGGTCAACAAAGAGAGCTATAAGCTGATTGCATCTTGCCACACTGGGTCCAGTAACCAAGCACAAAATTAAGATTTGCATGCAACGTAGATGTCTTTTTGGCAATTCTTGGTATAAGAAGAGAAATCAACTATAGGAGAATTGCAACTGGAACCATTTTCCTATAGTGGTGAATGGAATTTAAACATTTACAATAGAATCCAGCAACCATCAGAGTAAAATACAGCTGTAACACTGGATTGTTCCAGTCTCCTGCTCTTCCAGATGTCAACATTTTAGTTGCTAGTTTACATGAGTTCCTGGAGGAAGGAAAATTGGGGTAAAGATTGAAAATTAAAATGTTAATTCTGGATATGGGAGGGTGCTAAGAAGAGTTTCCTGTTCATAGTCTTTGCCAACCTGTATTGTAACATTTAAAGAAATAATGTAGCTGAATCTTGCATTACAAGTCAAAAGTTAGACTTTCAGACTAATAAATTCACTCTCACCCACATTTTGTATTCTGCTGAGACCACATGCAAGCTAAGCTTATTTTTACAAATGAGTAATTTGAGACTCAGAGTGCCCGTCATGAAGGCCAGTGTTAGAGGTGAGGATGTAACAGCAGGACTGAATGACTACAAAGAAAACTTCTTACTATTAAAAATGTTACATGACATTACTCATTAATATTCTTTAACATTTGCAAAGGGATCTTGCAGTTATTTCTTTTCTTTTTTTTTTTTAAGCAGCCACATGAAGTAGTACAGTCCTTATTATCACCATGTGTTCGGGTGGTGAACTCAAGGTTTTGGGGAAAACTATTATTTAGTGATACTGACTGAGAGAATTAACACAGGTTGAAAAATTATTAGGTAGTGGAAACTGGATTCATATACTATGAGATTTTCTGATTATAGAAATTTTATTGTGCTATATCATGCCACATAAAATCCACAGCTGTACATTTTCTAGAATACTGTTTCCAATTATGCCAACTCTTCTCTACAAAGACAAATATGATAGATAACACACAGCTAAAAACCATGCATTTATGCATGTATGTATGTATTTATTTTTCCTGGTGCTG
The DNA here is from genome assembly GCA_021461705.1 of Cryptotis parvus. Taxonomy (NCBI): domain Eukaryota; kingdom Metazoa; phylum Chordata; class Mammalia; order Eulipotyphla; family Soricidae; genus Cryptotis; species Cryptotis parvus. The sequence goes on from JAJIBD010011392.1 coordinate 27,270, forward strand.
GGATCAAGCCCAGTCTCATGGGTGAAAGCCCAGTCTCATGTAGTTTACCACTGAGCTACATCCCCAGTCTCAAATTTACTAGTAAAAATTTGTTCAACAATTTTATAAAAAAATTTTATTTTTTTTTAGTGGTGTTGGATATCAAATGCACACATTAAATTCTCTCTCTACCACTGAGCTATATGCTTGGCTCTTTGGTCAAACATCTGAGTTCTTTTTTCTTGTTAATAGATTAGCATTCAGTCCATTGCGTTATCATATCTGATTCTTTTTGGCTGTACCCAGTGCTTACTACTGGTTTTGAGCTCAGGGACACTCCTGGCAGGGTTCAGGGTTGTAAGTAGTTAGCCTTAACAAGATCAGTTACATGTAAGGCAGATGCCTTGTCCCTTATAGTATCTTTCTGGCTTCAGTTTAGTAATTTTTAAATTTTTTTTTTGCACTTGATCCTTTTAGTATTTTAGCACTTGATCTCTCCTTCTCAGAGCTCTCTATTGTTTCTGTCATCCAGTCAACATCCTTGTCATTGTCACTTTGAATTGTTTGTAGAAAAGATTAGAGAGTTCTTGTGTGGTTTTCTTCCCAATTTTGTTCTTCATCTGTTAGTGTGGGTGAATTCTCTCATTGCTTTATGATGCCTGGTGTAATGTGAGTACTAGCAGTGAGGGTCTGGCTTTTTGTAGGCCTAAAGGGTACTATATAGTTCTCCATCAGATGATTCCTCCCAGAGACTGGTTCTGATCTATGACCACAGCTGGAAATTTGCTGTCACAAGCTTACTATGTCAATTGAATCTTTTTCTAAAATTGTGTTGTATCACTATGAGATAGACAATTCTGAAGCTGTTCATGACTGGGTTCCAGTCATATAGTGTTCCGGCACCCTTTCAGCCACCGGAGCACATTTCCCGCCACCAGCATCCTCTGATTCCCTCCCCTTTCCCCAAAATGTTTTTTTATTGCAGGCACTTTTGTTCTCTCTCTTTGTTTCTCCTTTCTCCATTTTGGTCCGCAGTACATTCACTAAGGGATTATCATGTATATCCCTTTGCCTACTTACAATACTCAGTTCTCGTCTAGCCTTACCATTTTCAAATATTACAAATGAAAACTTGAGGCCAGAAAGACCAGTGCTACCACTCAGCTTTTACAGTGTTGGTGCCACCAATGTAGACACAACTGGATTCTGGGTGTTCAGGAATGGCCAATTGCACAGCAACTCTAGGCACCTGTGATATTCACTAGGTTGCTGTGTCTGCCTGCACCTATTGTCTATCGGGTTGCAAGCTAAACTGGAAACTCCTGGGGGGCCCCAAAACTCCCAACTTTGTTTTGGGTCCCAAGCCTGATGTCTCTTTTTCTCATCTTGTTTTCTGTTTTTCCTCTCTTTTTCTTTCCTCTCCCCATCTATTCTCCTCCTTCTCACCTTTCTTCCCTCTTTTTTCTCTTCTTTCTTCTCTTCTTCTCTTCTCTCTCATCTCTCTCTCCTCTCTCTCTCTCTCTCTCTCTCTCTCTCTCTCTCTCCCCTCCTCTCTCTCTCTCTCTGTGTCTTTCTCCTCACAAACCTGTTGCACTAAGGGTTCCCTCCTTGCTCTGTGCTCAAGGATCTCGCCTGGCCATGCTCAGGAGACTCTATATAGTTCCAGTGTTTGAGTTCAGTTGCATGCAATACAAGCCCTTTCCCACTATACTATTTTGCCACCCTTCTCCTTCCTCTCTCTTTAAGATGGCTGTACATCCAATAATGCTCAGGGCATACCCTTAATTCCGTGTTCAAGGATCACTCTTGGTGGTGCCCAGAGCATATTTGGCATAGAGGACTGAACAGGGGTTAGCTAAATATGAGGATATGAGGCTTAACCCTTGTACTATCTCTCAAGCTCAGGCCTGGTTTCTTGCAAAGATTTCAACTGTTCAACCAAGGGCTGAATGTGTGCAAGCAACCAGAAGTGAATACGAGTAGGTGACTTTGGTCTTTCTTTTACTGGGGCAACATATGAGGGGGCACAGTTCACCATTTCACAGCTGTTGGGTGACATATCCTACTGAGCCTTCAGGCCCGGTTACACTTAGCTAGGACTACAATTCTGCTAGGGAGATTTTCTCTCTGGGGAATCAGCTCTGGCATTTGTGAAGCAAAGAGCCCACTTGAAGAGCTGCATTTCAATAGGGTCATTCACCTGGCTTCATCCCAAGATAGCCCAGCCCCGGGCGGCTGGGCTTGAAGGTTTTGGCAGGCTTCTATCTATAATACAAGCTAGGAGAAAGGAGAAGGACCTTTAGCCATTTTGGCTTCTCTTTGCTTTCTGCCTCTCCTTGCATTCTCTCTTCCTGTTAGGCCTTAGCATGTGGTAGCGGCCATTTTGGCGTAGGATTCTAAACCTACACGTGACCAGGGCCCAGCTAGGAACTTAAGTCTGGGGTTTTCCTGTTACTAGATTGTATACCAGAACGTGTGAGAGTAAAGCCTTTTAAATCTGTGCTGGATTCCTGAGTTTTCATGCATTCCCTGCCAACTCGGAGGTAGAAACTTCGTTCCCTGATATTGTTGGGGATCCCAGTGGCTCCGTCACTCTCTGCCTCGGTATGTGGATGGTGGTTTTGCCCCTGGGTATGTAGTTTCCCCCCAAATAGGCTCAAAAGACTTGCTTTTCAAGTTTGCAGAAGGGACACATTGTATAAATGCTGGCCCTGGACTCCCACTTTTGTGGCACTGGTCCAGTCTGCATCACATCTTCTGTCAGTTAATTTCAGTCTTAGAAATTTCCATTCTCTCTCGGGGCATATGCTCTTTAGCTGCATTTTTGATGGCTCCAGTTCATGTGAAAAATCAAAAAGATAGTTGTTGTCTCTCTAGTCTTTTCAGTGGAGCTTCAATGCAAAAAATCTGTTTATTTTTCCTGCAGTTTTCAGTTTTATTAAGGATTCTTTTTTTGGTATCAAAATGCTTTATTTTGTTTTAATTTTTTATTGCTTTTTTAAATTTTATTTTATTATACCACTGTGAGATATACAATTACAAAGTTAATGTTTAGGTCTCGGTTTTACAGTGTTCTAGCACCCATCCCTTCATCAGTGCCCATTTCCAAATCACCACCATGTCCCCAGTTCCCTCCCACCTCTCCTAGCTTGCCTCTATGGTAGGTTCTTTTTAAAAAATATTTTTTTATACCACCGTGAGATAATAAAATATTTATTATAAAAAATAATAATAAAATAAAATAAAAAATACAATTACAACGTTATTCATGTTTAGAGATTTCGGTCACATAGTGTTCCAGCACCCTGCCCTCCACCAGTGCCCATTTCCCACCACCAATGTCCCCAATTCCCTCCCCCTCCCATAGCCTGCCTAAATGGCAGGTTCTTTATCTCTTTTCTCTCTCCCTCTCTCTCTTTTGCTTCTCTTACACATTGTGGGTTGCACTACATACACTTAGAGGCCATCATGTGCATTTTTTTGCCTGTATTTAATGCTCATTTCTAGGTTGGTATTAGCCCTTTTGACATTTATTCACACATGTTCCCTTCTCTGTCTTACCTAACCTCTGACTCCCACACGCTTGCGGTAATTTCACTTTTAGTAAGACCCCTGATCCACGTTTTGCCTGACATTGGATTTTGGTGTCATTATATATATATGTCATGCAAATAAATGCAGTCATTCTATATCTCACTCTTTCCTTCTGACTAATTTCACTCAACATGATCCTTTTCCATGTCCATCCATTTATAGGCAAATTTCATAATTTCATTTTTCCTAACAGCTGCATAGTATTCCATTGTGTAGATGTACCACAGTTTATTTTTCTTTTTCCTTTTTTTTTTAAAAATTTTTATTATACCACCATGAAACACCACAATTACAAAGGTGTTCATAATTGGTTCTTGGTAATACAGTATTCCAGCACCTATCCCTCTACCAGTGCCTCATTTCCACCACCAATGTACCCCCTCCCACCCACCTCCAGGCTGCCTCAATAGCCCCTTTTCCTCTCTTTCTTTTCTCTGTCTCTGCATCTCTCTCTCTCTTCTTTTGCACATTGTGACTAGCCCTGAAGATATTTAGAGTTTATCACTTAAGTCTCTTTGTGTATATTCAATGGTGAGTTTTAGTCTGCCATTAACATTTCCCACACTTAGTAAAACACTGGTATCTATTTATATCATATAAATGAATGCAGTCATTCTATATCTGTCTTTTTTCCTTCTGACTAATTTCACTCAGCATGATAGTCTCCATGTCCATCCATTTGCAGGTAAATTTCATAATTTCTTCTTCTCTCACAGCTGCATAGTATTCCATTGTGTAGATGTACCACAGTTTCTTTAGCCAGTCCTCTGTTCTCGGGCATTTAGTTTGTTTCCAGATTCTAGCTCTTGTGAATAGTGCTGCTATTAAAATAAAAGTCCGGATTGTGTTTCCGCTTGTGTTTTTGGCTTCCCAGGGTATATTCCCAGGAGGGTATGGCTGGGTCAAAGGGAGCTCAATTTCTAGTCTTTGGAGGAATGTCCATATTGTTTTCCAGAAACGTTGTACAAGTCGACATTCCCACCAACAATGTAAGAGAGTCCCCTTTTCCCAGCATCCACGCCAGCACTTATTGCTTTTACCCTTTTGGATATGGGCCACTCTCTGTGGTGTGGTGATATCTCATTGTTGTTTTTGATTTGCATCTTCTGATAATTAGTGATGATGATCATTTTTTCATATGCCTTTTGGCCATTCGAATTTCTTCCTTGTCAAAGTTTCTATTCATCTCTTCTCCCCCATCTTTTAATGGGGCTGGCTTTTTCTTCTTATATAGCTGTACCAGTGCCTGATATATCCTGGATATTAACCCCTTATCAGATGGGTATTAGGTGAGATATTCTTTCCCATTCTGTGGACTGTCTTTCTATCTTGATCACTGATCACTGTTGGTGCAGAAGCTCTTTAGTTTCATGTAGTCCCATATGTTTATCTTTTCTTCTAGTTGCTTTGTTAAAGGTGTTTCACCTTTGAAGATGTCTTTTAGCTTCAATGTTGTGGAGGGTTTTTCCTATATTTTCTTCAATGTACTTTGTGGATTCAGGTCTGATATTGAGATATTTAATCCATTTGATCTGATTTTCGTCCCAAGGTTTTAGACACTGGTCCAAATTCATTAGCTGTCCAGTTTTCCCAGCACCACTTGTTGAAGAGACTTTCCCTTACTCCAGTTTGGACTTTTCACTTTTATCAAAGATTAAATGATCATGTCTTTGAGGGTGGGTGTCAAGATGCTCAACTC
>JAJIBD010011393.1:0-38526 GCA_021461705.1 Cryptotis parvus
AATGGGTGCAGGAAGGGCCTTCCTGAGCAGGGCACCTAAGCTGAGGCCCTACTGAGTCTTCCCAGACTCCTCGAGGCCCATGTCCTGGCTACGGGTCCAGCTTTTTTGGAGTTGCTGGACCCAGGCACTGATGGGTGAGAGCAGGAGGGCAGAGGGGTCTGGTCAGGACTCAAACAGGAGACACGGGGCCCCTGTCCATGGCACTATGGATGGGGTGCTGGGGATGGGTGCTGTGGAGCGCATGCTGTGGTTGTGTGCTGTGGGCGTGTGCTGTGTTGTGTGCTGTGGTTGTGTGCTGTGGGTGGGTGCTGTGGTGGGTGCTGTGGGCGTGTGCTGTGGTTGTGTGCTGTGGTTGTGTGCTGTGGGTGGGTGCTGTGGGTGGGTGCTGTGGGTGGGTGCTGTGGTTGTGTGCTGTGTGGGTTGTGTGCTGTGGGTGGGTACTGTGGGTGGGTGCTGTGGGTGGGTGCTGTAGGTGGGTGCTGTGGGTGGGTGCTGTGGTTGTGTGCTGTGGTTGGGTGCTGTGGGTGGGTGCTGTGGTTGTGTGCTGTGGGTGGGTGCTGTGGGTGGGTGCTGTGGGTGGGGTGCTGTGGGTGGGTGCTGTGGTTGTGTGCTGTAGGTGGGTGCTGTGGCTGTGTGCTGTGGGTGGGTACTGTGGTTGTGTGCTGTGGTTGTGTGTGCTGTGGGTGGGTGCTGTAGTTGTGTGCTGTGGTTGTGTGCTGTGGTTGTGTGCTGTGGTTGTGTGCTGTGGGTGTGTGCTGTGGTTGTGTGCTGTGGGTGGGTGCTGTGGTTGTGTGCTGTGGTTGTGTGCTGTGGCTGTGTGCTGTGGGTGGGTGCTGTGGCTGTGTGCTGTAGGTGGGTGCTGTGGGTGGGTGCTGTGGTTGTGTGCTGTGGGTGGGTGCTGTGGGTGGGTGCTGTGGGTGGGTGCTGTGGGTGGGTGCTGTGGTTGTGTGCTGTGGTTGTGTGCTGTGGTTGTGTGCTGTGGGTGGGTACTGTGGGTGGGTGCTGTAGTTGTGTGCTGTGGTTGTGTGCTGTGGGTGGGTGCTGTGGGTGGGTGCTGTGGGTGGGTGCTGTGGTTGTGTGCTGTGGCTGTGTGCTGTGGGTGGGTACTGTGGTTGTGTGCTGTGGTTGTATGCTGTGGGTGGGTGCTGTAGTTGTGTGCTGTGGTTGTGTGCTGTGGTTGTGTGCTGTGGGGTGTGTGCTGTGGTTGTGTGCTGTGGGTGGGTGCTGTGGTTGTGTGCTGTGGTTGTGTGCTGTGGCTGTGTGCTGTGGGTGGGTGCTGTGGCTGTGTGCTGTGGGTGGGTGCTGTGGGTGGGTGCTGTGGGTGGAGTGCTGTGGGTGGGTGCTGTGGTTGGGTGCTGTGGTTGTGTGCTGTGGTTGTGTGCTGTGGGTGGGTGCTGTGGGTGGGTGCTGTGAGTGGGTGCTGTGGTTGTGTGCTGTGGGTGGGTGCTGTGGGTGGGTGTTGTGGGTGGGTGCCGTGGTTGTGTGCCGTGGCTGTGTGCTGTGGAGTGGGTGCTGTGGCTGTGTGCTGTGGCTGTGTGCTGTGGGTGGGTGCTGTGGCTGTGTGCTGTGGCTGTGTGCTGTGGCTGTGTGCCGTGGGCTGTGTGCCGTGGTTGTGTGCTGTGGGTGGGTGCTGTGGGTGGTTGTGGCTGTGCTGTGGGTGGGTGCTGTGGCTGTGTGCTGTGGGTGGGTGCTGTGGGTGGGTGCTGTGGGTGGGTGCTGTGGTTGTGTGCTGTGGGTGGGTGCTGTGGGTGGGTGCTGTGGGTGGGTGCTGTGGTGGAGTGCTGTGGTTGTGTGCTGTGGGTGGGTGCTGTGGTTGTGTGCCGTGGCTGTGTGCCGTGGCTGTGTGCTGTGGAGTGGAGGTGCTGTGGTTGTGTGCTGTGGCTGTGTGCTGTGGTTGTGTGCCGTGGCTGTGTGCTGTGGCTGTGTGCCGTGGCTGTGTGCTGTGTGTGTGCTGGGTGGCTGCTTAGGTGGGGCTCCCCCAGCACAGAGGTCAGTGAGTCGTGAGGCTGCCAGGAAGTTAGGTTCAGCTCCACTCTGCCTGCCTGGGCTGCTCTGGACAGAGAACAATCTGACCCCACACACCCTGCAGCTGGGAAACCAGCGATGTGAGCCCAGCCCTGAGCCTGCGTGGCTGAGCAGGGAGTGGCTGGGACAAGAGCTGGAACTCCCTGGAAAGCTCCAGAACTTCTGCCCATCTCAGGAGCCTCAGGGAGGGAAAAAGGGGGGTTGGTTTGGCGCATGTTCTGTCTCTAGCTCTGGGAAGGAGCCGCAGGGGCGGGGCTCACCCTGCAGGAAGAGGGGTGTGGCGCCTCACACGAGTCCACGCACCAAGTACCACATGCACACAGGTACACACTCAGGCACATCCACCCTCACGGCACACTCCTGGCTCTCCGTCCTCGTCCACCTCCTCCTCCGGAAAGTGTCTTCCGCCACCCTCCCACAACTCCTGAGGACCAGCGTTGATCAGGGGTAGCGGGTCCCCAGAATCTGACCTCCAGCACTTCGCACCCCCTGCCCTAGTCCCCGCTCCTCTCCCCTCCCCACACCCCAGAGAGCCACAAAGCCTGTAGCCCCAGCACAGCCCAGAGCCGCTGCTCCTGGACCTGCCTCAGCGAGGCTAAGACTCTGTGAGCTGGTGGAGGAGCAAAAGAGCCCAAGGCAGCAGCGGGGGCCCTGCAGGTTTCCTTCCTGCCCTCACAGCATGGCGGGACTTAGCCAAGGGGGATGGATGGGGAGATGGATGGATGTTCCAGTGGGCTGGCACACCTGGGCAGCCAGAGGGCACCAGGAGTGCCCGCGGGCTCTGGGGACTGCCCTTCCTGGAGAGGAGGAGGGGCGGAGTGGAAGCTTCCAGAAAATGGGTGGAGAGTCTTCCTTTCCCGCCACCACTGTCTCCCCTGCCCTCCACCCACTGGCCTCCAGGTTGTCTGTCGCCGGTCTCAGCTGACACCTCGTGGCTGTTGTAGGGGTGCGGTGGGCTCAGCGGGCGCAGGGCTCACAACAGAGCTGCTGTGGCAGACATGGTGGCCGCTGGTCTCACGACGGGCGGGGGCCGGTGCTTGCAGGAGAGGCGGCCCTGAACGAGTACCTGAAGATCAAGACGGTGACGTTCGAGTACTGATGAGCAGCCCCAAGACCACCCAGGGGAAGCTGCATGTTCACCCTCCCAGACCTGCTGGCAGAGTCTGGGGCCGAGGGAGCCCAGCTGCCTGTCCTGTCCACCCACCCTGACCCCTCCTGTGCCTGTCCTGTCCACCCCACCCCTGACCCCCGTCCGTTCCCCACCCATCCCCTGCCCACCCCCCTGTCCTTACCTCACTCTGCTAACTGCCCTATACACCCCTGCCCCTGTCCTGCCGCCTGCCTCCAGCTGTCCCCCCACCTGACCCCGTCCCTCCCTGTCCAGTAAGAGATATTATGGACTCCAGGGTCATTGGCCAGCGGGTGAATAAAGGTCCCGAAGCAGCTGCTCCCCTTGTCTGTGTGCATGTCTTGGGCATCTCCCGGGTCCCCTGTAAGTCCAGGAGGGCGTCCCCACCTCTGGGATCACCCGGCACCCGGGAGAGGACGCAGAGTGAGAAGCGGTGTGTCAGCTGTGCCTCCTGGCATGGCTGCTGGACGGAGTTCGGGGTCCAAGAGTCCCGTGGGGTTTCGTCCTAATGGAGGAAGGACAATTGGGTGGTGGGAATCTCAGATGCTGCCACAGGGCTCACGGTCTCCGGTCTGTGACAACGCCCAAGGCAGAGCCTCCTGGGTTAGAAGTGAGCATGCGCCTGGCCGCAGCCCCTGTTCCTGCCCCTGGCCCTCGTGCCCTGCTCCCCACTTCTTCCCCTCACCCCCGTCCAGTATCTGGACTGAGCTAACTCAGGCCCAGGCCCCGGCTGGTATCTCCCTTGGCCCAGTGATCTCCCTTTTCCTGTACCTCTCTCTCTCTCTCTCTCTCTCTCTCTCTCTCTCTCTCTCTCTCTCTCTCTCTCTCTCTCTCTCTCTCTCTCTCCCTTCTCTCTCTCCCTCTCGTACCCTGTCGGGCGCTCCGCTGGGGTCCCCGACAGTGCCAGGAAGCGAAGTTCCCTTCTACCTCGGGCCGGCGAGGATGGATGAACACTCAGGAATCCGATGCAGTTTTAAAAGGCTTTACTTATCACAGGTTCAGGCATACAAATCAGCAAAAGGAAAAACCCGATGCTTAGGATTCCAGGCTAGAACCCCAGCCACGTGTAGGCCAAGATGGCAACCACCACGTGTAAAGGCCTTGTAAAGGGAAGAAGACAAGACTTCCAAGAAGGGCGAACGCTCACAAAGAGCAAGAGCCCACAAGGAAGCGTGTGAGAGTGAAAAACGGCTAGTTTATACCCCCTGCAACTCAGACCTTCCTCCCACTGTTATGGAAAGCAGGGAGGGTCAAATGTCCTTAGGGTAATCCCCTCCCTGCACCTCACCTAGGCCCTTTAGTATGCTAATGTTTTGAGCCAAATGCAGCGGCCCTTAAAGGAGTCCTGCAACAGTACCCCCTCTCCCTGGAGGGGCCTGACCCCCACCCCAAAAGTCTCAACACTACAACCTCCTTTTGCCTGCTCCTGCCTCAGTTTACCCGCTCCCCCTCTTCTTGGTACCCCTGTCTGGCTCTGACCCTCTGACTGCTCCACAATTTATGGTCCCCTCCTCCTCCTGGGGGTCCGCTGGCCCTGCTGGGAGTGTCTCCCTGGGCCCAACCCTGCCCTGTAGGGGCCTGTCCAAGTAAATCCCCAGCCCGCTGCAATGGCCGCATGGCCTCCCTGCCCTCCCATTTCCCTCACCCAGGAACACAGTCCCAGAGTGTCTGTTAAGCTGGCCACAGCTCTGAGTCCTGAGTACTGACCAGTACTCCACCTATCTCTGTCTCTTCGAGAGGGTGCTCTCAAGCAGTGCTCAGAAGACTTGGGGCCCCCTCCCGGCAGTGCTCAGCCAATCAGACAGTGGCTCACTGCAAGAAACCCAAAGATTCAGTTCTGGGGCCCTGCAGTGCCAGGGACCCCCAGATACCCTGTGAGTTGTGGGGGGGCCGCCAGGGCTGCATCTGGCGATGCTCAGGGTACCACGTGGTGCCAGGGATCGAACGAGGGCTGGCTGTATGCTGCGTGTCCTGGCTGCCTGCGGATAGCCAGGGGCCCCCAATTCTGCTGCCCTCTTCCCTCACCTGAGCAGCACCCACAGGACCAGGGCTAGGCCCAACAAGACCACTTGCCACTTCTGATGCCAGTTGTTAGTTGTAGGTACCCAGTTGCCCCAACTTTGGTCCCTCTGGGTTACACACAGAAGGACCCCCCACCCCTAATGACCTCTGGTCCTTTGGCTGGAGCAGCTCGCAGGACTCAGGGAAACTCAGCAACTGACCAGACGAGAGAGGGATGGTCAGAGGAGGCGGTAACAGGTGAGGTCTGGGAGGACCCCAGCACGGAATCCCTGATCCCACAGAGCTGGGGGACACTCACCGCCCACCTGGAAGAGTTTAACCTGCGCACAAAGCCCAGGCCACTGAGGTCACAGCCTTCAAAACAGTTTTTCAAGAAGCATTAAAAGAGCTCCATAAAAGGACAGAGAAATGTCCCATCAAGTGGCCTTGAACATGGCACTCACTTGTTCATAAGCTTGTCCTCTACTAGATCAAGAAAGGTTAAAAACATAAAGCAATTCATCATCACTAATTTCCTTCTATTGTGTGTTTTCTATTAATTTTATTTGCTGTTCCTTTAAGTTTTGTTGGACCTAGTAATATGAAATAAAAATGTATTATTTGCTTGCCAAGAGGGTAGGCTGGGAGTGGGAGAAAACCTGGGGACGTTGGTGGAGGGATTGGTGTTGGCATGTTGTATGCCTGAAACAACTTTATTGTGAACAATTTTGTAAATCACGGCACCCCAATAAATATTAAAAACAAACAAACAGGCTCTTTGTGGGAGGGATTGGGGAGGGCCTGGGGTCTCACCACAGTACTCCTAGCTCTGTGCTCCAGGCTTACTCCTAAAGCTGCTTGAGGGACCGTTCGCAGTGCTGGGGATCAAACCAGGGTTCACCGTAGACGGGGCAAGTGCCCTGTGCACTGTCCTATCTTTATGGAAGATTTTTATGGGATTTTACAAGGAGAATTTTATTTTATGTGTGTTTGGTTTTTGGCCCACACACAGCAGTGCTTAAAAATTTCTCCTGGCTCTGTGCTCAGGGATCACATCTGGAAAGGCTCAGGGGCCATTATGCCCCCCCCCCCCCCCGCAATCCCGGGCCCGACCCCCGCCCCCCCCCGAGGCCCCGCCATGCGATGCCAGGGACCAAACCTGGTCACAGCAAGCACCTACCAGCTGTACCATTGCTGCGGTCCCACAAGAAGATTTTTTTTTACTTTTTGGTTCACACTCAGTGATGCTCAGGGGTTACTCCTGGCTTTTTAGTCAGAAATTACCCCTGGCTGTGCTTGGTGGACTATATGGGATGCCGGAGATCGAACCCAGGTCAGCCGCACGCAAGGCAAATGCCCTACCTGCTGTGCTTAGCTCCGGCTCCCACAAGAAGAATTTTAGTTTTAAAGCACCTTCATTTTTATTTATTTGTTTGTTTGCTTTTGTTTGTTTGTTTGTTTATTTGTTGCTTTTTGGGTCACACCCCAGCAATGCTCAGGGGTTACTCCTGGCTCTGCACTCAGGAATTACTCCTGGAGGTGCTTAGGGGACCATATGGGATGCCAGGGATCAAACCTGGGTCGGACGCATGCTAGGCAAACGCCCTACCCACTGGGCTATCGCTCCGGCCCCAGCTCCTGGATTTTCAATGCAATCATCCACCTGGGGAGTCTCAAGGTCCCCTGCACCTTCTGGGCTTGGGTTGGGGACAGGACACGCTGGAGGGGCTGGCCAATGTCCTAGAAACTGACATTCCTGTGGGTGGAGGTTGGGGTGGGGGGGAACCAGCAGCCTCAGTCAGGTGGACAGATTGAGGTCCAGTCCTTGGTCACTGGCTCTGACTTCCGGTGGGTTTGCAAACAGAGGCAGGGGCAGCCCCCAGTCTTTCAAACACAGCATTGCCACGGGCCCCGGAAAGGAAACGGCAAAGCCCACTCTCTGCGGCCCCAACCAGCTCACCCCGTGGTCTTTCAGAGTCCCACAGCAGGCTCAGAGAGAAAGGCAGGGGCTAATCTTGATTTCCACGACAGCGTGGGCCATGTTTTTGCTCATAGCTTTGCAATTTGCAGGAGGCTTCCTCTGGCTGCCGATGCCTCCTGCCTGGAAATTATCCTTCTCTCCAAGCAGCATCCGGGCATTTCTACCTTTCCAGCCGGCAGAGGTGCCCCCAGGCCTGGCTTAGCACTTGTCGGATGCCCCGGCGGGCCTGCAGGACCCTGCCTGGTCACCATCACCCTGCCCGAGGGCCCACAGCACTGAAGTGTCCTGGGAACAGTCCTCCAGAAGGGGCGGGAGCCAGCCTCTTCCAGTGAGATATGTCTGAGCCTCCCAGAGGCTCCCAGTGGACTAGGCAGTGGTCACACAGCCCACAGTGGCACTATCCACTGCCTTCCTTCCCGTCATGCCTCCTCTCTCTTTCAACACTGTTGTCAGGAATAATCTCCCAGGTAGGCCACTGGCCCTAAACCTCCGGTTTAGAGATCACCCCAGGAGCCCAGGGGTCACCCTAAAATAGTATCTACACTGTGTGGGCCACATGCTTATGAGGCCAGGGATGCAGGGACAGAGGCCCCTCCCGTGGGGCTTCACAGGCAAAAATATCCGACCTAAGATTAGCAGCAGTATGACCCAGTTAGAGGTGTTGGAATTTCAAGAAAAGAAGCCCAAAAAAAAATAAATAAGGAAAATTTTAAAAAAGAAAAAAAAAAGAAGCCGAGAAGAGAGTGTGGCCTTGTGGCCCAAGCAGGGCTTGTAGCTGTGTTTCTCGATGCACACATAGACTTGTACCCGTGTGGGTGCCCAGGGTATCCCAAGGGAGGGCACAGGTGAAGATCATGCCAATGGGGACCCCCTGCACAAAATTGGGAGCCAACAGGAGGCGGTGCGGGGAGGTCACAGGAGGAGACAGGTTGGAAGGGTCACAGAGGGGAAAGGGTTGAACACTCTTTCCACGGGGCCAGAGTGGGTGGCTTGCACGCCACCGACCCGGGTTTGATTCCTGGCATCCCATATTGTCCCCTGAGTCCGCTGGAAGTGATTCCTGAGTGTAGAGCCAGGAGCAACCCCTGAGCACCGCTGGGTATGGTCCTCCTTCCACCAAAAAAGGAAAAAACTCTTTACGGGATGCATAGCACAGCAAGAGTTTGTAGGCTTGGGAAGGGGGGGCCTTGTCTTTGGAGGGACTCTGAGGACCAGCGGGTAGTGTTGTCAGGGGAAGAGACCTAGGCCCTGTGCTCCAGACACCCTTGTCGGTCAGTGTGTGGGGACTGGGCGCACCCCTTCACTCCACAAGAGAGGTGGAGGGGCTTGACCAGCTACTCACCTGTAAGCGCATCTGCCGCTCCCTCGTCTCTGAGCTGGGGCAGGTGGTGGGCTGGCCCTGGGCCGGATTCCTGCCACTGAGCGAAAGGCCTTTTGGAGAGGTCCAGGGCTGAGTGTCAGGTGGATGCTGGGCGGGCAGAGTCAGGTGTGAGGAGGCGTGGACTGGCCAGAGCTCCCGCAAGCTCATCCCCATGTAATGGCGGTCAGCCCTACACAAGGCACCTTGGTACAAAATCAAAAGGTGTTTGGTTTGTTTGTTTTGCAAAAAAAAAATTGTACAAAATTTATTTTGTACAAAATGGAAGATTTTTATAATCAGAAAGTAGGATGGGTGGGGGCTGGAGCGATAGCCCAGCGGGTAGGGCGTTTGCCTTGCGCCGGCCGGCCTATGCCGGCCTGGGTTTGATCCCCAGCATCCCATATGGCTCCCCGAGCATCGCCAGGTGTAATTCCTGAGTGCAGAGCCAGAAGTAACCCCTGGGCATCAGGAGTAACCCCTGGGCATCGCCGGGTGTGACCCAAAAAGCAAAAAAAAAAAAAAAAGAAAGAAAGTAGGATGGGTTAAGAAAATAAATTATTTTAGACAAATCCACCCTCTGGGAGGGGGGGCCGGGTTCTCTTCAGGCCCAGAACCTAACAGGTGCCCCAGAAAATTCCCCATTGCCTGGCTTCATAGTTCTGGGAGAGGCTGAAACTATGGGAATCTTTGAAAAACTAGCTTGTCAGGCAAGTATACTTAAACATTAGAAGGTAAAATGTGTGAGCTGGGGTGCATAAAATGTATTCTGGGGGGGGGGAAATATGGGGCCCAGAGTTAGTATAGAGGGGAGAGTTCTTGCACGACCGCCCTGTTCTGAGGCTCATCACCACTTTTTGTCCCGAGATGTCATCAAGGATGACCGAGCACAGAGCCAGGATAAACTGGGCACCACTTGCATGGCACAAAACCACACACACACGAAGAGTGGACACGGGTCACGGTGTGTGAGTGGACACAGACGGGGAAATGACACAGACCTGCAGGGGCCCAGGGCACTGGGAGCATGTCACTGCTCTGGACATTTCCATAGTAACAGGTCGCCACCACCCGCACACCAGTCCTGGCGCCTTGAGGGGTGCCGCCCCCCACCTGGACTTTGGGTACAGCAAATGGTCCTGCACCCCTCAAACAAGGGCTCCTCGCGCCGCTCTAGGCGGTTTCTCACCCCCAGACTCGGCTTCTTCTGTTCGAAAATGAGGTCTGAGTGTCACGAGCTTGTGGGACAGCAGAGGACAGGGGTGCAGCAGGCGCTACTGGCTTTGCCGCATCACAACTTAGACCAGAGATGACAGCTGAGCCCAGGCAGCCCCGCCACGCAGCCGCTGCTTCTGCTGGGTGCGTGGGCTGTGCAGAGCCGGACTTTCCGGCCGCGCTCACGTGGCCTTTGAGGCGGACCCGCGGGCCTGGACCACCTCACCCCGCCTTGGCCCGGGAGGCCCGGTCCGGATGGCTCCAACCCCAGGCCACCCTAACCACGGTCCCAAACCATCCTGCCACGACCCTAGACCGCCTTAGCCACGCCCCAGACAGCCCTTGCCACGCCCCCGAGAGGCCCCCTCCCCAGATAGCTCTTGCCACGCCCCCAGATCATATTTGCCACGCCCCCAGCCCTTGCTACGCCCCGGACCACCTTTGCCACGCCCCACAGCCCCGTCCCCGCTAGGGCGGCGCCCTGCAGGGCTGGGCGGGGACCCGACGGCCGGACCTTTCCCGCTTCCTCGCCAGCCTGCGGCCCGCTTGCTGCTGCCGCCGCCAGCGCTTACGGTAAGCGTCGCCGTGCGCCCGACCCAGCCCTGGTGGGAGCGTGTGTGTGTGTTTGCACAGGTGTGATAAACCGGGGGAGCCCCAGGGCGAGCCCCGGGCCGAGGGAGCGGCGCCGCGGGCACTGGGGAGCCCCAAAGATGGAGGTGCCCGGGGGACCGGGATCTGGAACGAGGCGGCTCCGCCTGCGAGAGAAAGCAGCGGCCGAGCTGGCCCAGGTCCGAAGCGGGGTTAGGGCGCGCATCGCCCCCTACCCCGAGCTTGCTCGCCTGACCCCCTCCGCCCTCCATCCCGTGTGCCTCGTCCAGCCGCAGCCCCCACCTGCTGATCAGAAAGTCCCCAGGTGGGTCCTGGCGCTTATCTTCCAGGGACCCGCTCTGCTGAGCTGAACCTGCAGGGCGAGGAGCAGGGGACAGCGAGCGAGCAGGGTCCGTCCACCGGGGCCTGCGGGATGTAAGGGGTGCCTCGTGGGGGCGGACACCCGAGATCGCACTCACCGGTGAGATAAGGTAGAGGTGGTCGGGCAGCCGGCAGGGGGGGGGATGGAAGAGGCTGGCATAAGGGTCAGACACCTACGTAGCCATGGAGCGTGGGGGTACTTTGTGGTGGTGTAAGGTGTAGATGCTGTAATTCAAAGCCGTCAATGTTAACGTGTTGTGACTGGTCCACCTCAATGTTAACGAAAAGAAAGTAGCAACAGAAAGAAACTGGACCAGAGAGATAGCCCAGAGGGCTGGAGCACCTATAGGATCCCGGGTTCAATTCCCAGCGCTGCGAGGTTCCCTAAGCACCATCAGGAGCAACAACTCCTCCTCCTCCTCCTCCTCCTCCTCCTCCTCCTCCTCCTCCTCCTCCTCCTCCTCCTCCTCCTCCTCCTCCTCCCCCTCCCCTCTTCCTCCTCCTCCTCCTCCCTCCTCCTCCTCCTCCTCCTCCTCCCTCCTAGCACCTCGACTGGGTGTTGCCCCTGAGTACTGTAAGGCTTACTCTCTCCTCCAAGCCCCCAAGTAGCAAATGAGTAAAACTGAACAAGATCTGTTCCAGGCTCAAATCAGCCAATCCTGACTTATCCAGCCCGCCCAAGGCGCCTTCTGCTCTTGATGTGGTAAGGCGGGTCTGCCTGGGACCTCAGCGAGAGGGCAGCAAGCAGGACCCTGCGCCCCTGATTGTCTCTCAAGCCCTGCCAGGAGTGATCTCTGAGTGTAAAGCCAGGAGGGAGCCCTGAGTAGTGCTGGGTGTGACCTAAAAACTTAAAATAAAACAGAATAAAGTAGGTTGCCCGCAGAGGCCCTTTGCTCATTCTGTCACGCCCTGTCACTCATGAACACACGTGTCTGCAGTCTCATAGGATGGTGTTGAAAGTCAGACAGTGCTGCAGAGACCAGGAGAGCCCTGAGCAGGCCGGTCAGCTTTCCCAGCCTCTGGTCGAGAAAGATAACCCAACTGTGGGGGTGCCTCAGCATCTCTGCACACAGCCACGAGAACAGGCTGCCAAGGCGGACCAGAAAAGGCTTCCAAGAACGATCCCCTGAGACACTCGAGCCTCTCAGGCTCTTCCCCTCTTCTCAGTGCTTTCCCCTTCTAACCTCGGGCAGGACCCGTCCTGAGATTGAGGTCAGACAGGTGCTTGGGCTTCAGTGGACCTGGCGGACACAGGGAAGTTGAAGGGAAATGAAGACACCCACCCCCGCCCGCCAATGCTATCTACAAAACTGCCTGTGCCAGAAAAGGGGTGTCCGGCGCTGTTCCCTCCTGCCAACACTGGTTGTCTCTGGTCTTTCTGATATGTGCCATCTTCACTGTGTGTGGGCTGATAACTCATTGCCATTTTGATTTGCATTTTCCTGACAGTAAATGATGATGAACACTTTATCTCTCAGGACACGGTGGCCCACCAATAGGACCTCACATTCTTGGGCATTCCCGGAGGAGATGGTTAAAGGTCATTTAGCATCACAGAAACCCGGGACTGAGATACACGGGGCAGAGATGTCTCCAGCTGTCCCTGTGCCCAGCTGATCATGAGGCCTCCAGGAGGGAAGGCAGGTTCTAGCCCTGGCCGCCATCCTAGCAGAGCCTCACAAGAAGCCAGAGGAACCCCCCACACCATAAGGGCTGCCATTTTCAACATCCGGACTCCACAGCTCGTCAGAGCTCCACCCAGCAGAAGAGCTGATCACAGCCCTGTTCGTCAGAGTCCCACCCTACAGCAGTTTATTTCAAGCCCACTGTTTCCCCATCTCACATGGCTGCTTTGCGGCTGTGCAGTTCATCAATAAATGCATGAGAAGAGAGGCTGCTACAAGAGTATCCCACCTGCACGGCAGAGCCGGCAAGCTACCCGTGTTGTATTTGATATGCCAAAAACCAGTAACAATTATAGACCTCATTCCCATGACCTAATGGAATGGTTTGAGGCTCTTCATGTTCCTCATGAAGACTCGCATCTGCAGTCTGGGCGTCTGGTAGGACAGTGTTGCCAAGTCAAACGGTGTTTGACTGGAGCGAGCAGATGCCCTTGGGCTACACTAGCATGTGACAGGACGTATGGAGATGTTACTGGTGCCCTTGGCTCAAGCTAATCGATGAACAATGGGAAGACAAGTGATACAAGTGAAACCCGGGAGTGTTTGGGCAGGAAAATGTGTCCAGGTGTTGCTTGGATGAGCGTAAAGACGGACACACCTGGCCCCAAAGCACGAGCCTGCTGCTGGGCAAGGCTCCCGCTGGGAGAAGGAGCAGCACCCACTTGTGTTTTGCCCACCAGGATGGACTGAGGGAGCAGGGAGGTGGCACTGACCCAGGTCCTCACCCTCACCTCCACTCAGGGGACACAAAAGTGAGAGGTTCAGCCCCCAGTGGGGTGTCAGTAATGTGGAATGAAAACCCCGCCTTAGCAGGCCAGGAGAGGGGCTGGGTGGGGTCCTGGGGCCCGGGCAGGGGTCTGGGTTCTGTTGTTCCCGTCACAGAGCTGTGAGCGTTCCTGACCCTCTGGCCACCCCCTCTTGGAGCTGTCCAGCCCCGTCAGACTGAAACAAGACACTGACGTGGGTTTCTGGGCTCTGGGTTTTGTATGGTACATCAGGGCCTGGTTTCCGGTCATCAGTACCAACCAGGCAGGACCCTGCAGGACATAGCGATGGGATGGGGGTAGCCAGAACAAATTGTTGGGGAGACCACAGCCCCTCTGACCTTCAGAAAGGACCTGACTGGTGGGAAAGCCCCAGAGCCCGGTCCTAGGGGTAGAATGTGACTCTTCTTCCTTCGTGTGTCTCCTTGGAAAAGTTCGATCCCTGGGCCTCCGCGGCACACAGCACCTCCTTCTAAGGGTGGTGGAGATTCCGTGTCTTCTGACAGCTGTATCATGTTCCACTGTGTGGCTCTGCCACAACTTCTTGCCCGGTCTCTGTCTCTGGACTTTTAGGTTGGTGCACATGCAGCTACTGTATTATATGGATATTTCTGCATTTGGGCCTACCAAGAAGGGAAGGTGCTGGGGTGTCGGGGAGCGCCGCGGGGGTCCCCAACAGTGCTGGGAAGCGAGTTCCCTTCCACCTCCGAAGCCGGCGGGGAATGGATGAAGACTCAGGAATCCGATGCAGTTTTAAAAGGGCTTTACTAGCACAGGATCCAATATACAATCCAAGAGCAGGGAAAACCTCCGGACTCTGGGTTCCCAGCTAGGCCCCAGCCAGGTGTAGGCCAAGATGGCTGCCACCACGTGTTGAGGCCCAACAGAGAATAGAAGAGGACGGAGAAGCAAAACACCAAGGGAAGCCGAAATGGCAAAAGGGGGAAAAAGAAAAAGGTTCTTTCTTCTTACAGCTTATTTTATAGCTAGAAATCTGCCCAAACTCCCAACCCAGCCAAGCCCATTCTGGGCTGGGCTATCTAGAGATGAAAACAGGAAAACAGCTCCATAGAATATAGCAACTTCAGGAGACCATCTGGTTGTTTACAAGGACCCAGAGCTAATTAAAAGCCTCCTAGCAGAGCTGGGAGAAGCTATAAGCTAAATGTAACTTCCCTGGCAAGAAGGATCAAATGCCCTCAGGTAATTTCTCCCAGCACCTCACCTAATATCTTAAGCCAAGATCTGCCTGGGATTGCCTTTATAGGGTAGAGAAGGGGTTTCTGAGATGGCATGTCTCTGTACCAAAGACTAATACTAATGCCAGTTAAATATTTCTCCAAGCCTTCACAAGAGTCTCTTCTACTTCACGGTAGTTTTGTATTTTAGTTGCCCTTGAGTTATCAGGGAGCCATGCTTGCTTGCTTGGAGGCAAACAGCATTTCTCTCTGGTCTAATTACTTAGAGATCCAACGTGGCCAGGCAAATATGCTGGTAAGATCTAGCTAGTCCCACGATGATTGTGGTAGCATGAGAGACTATTTATACCAGCCAGTACAGAATACATGGTCAGATAAGACTGCCACATTCAGACTACCCCCTATCTATGAAGTGACCTGCAGGAGGCAATCCAGGGCAGATGCAGAGGCCTAGGCTTTTAGGTGTCCTGCAACACTGGGGCATATGGAGGCTGTACTCATATTCTATTTATTTTGTTTGTTTTAGGACACCTGGCAGTGCTTAGGGCTTACTCTGCACTCAAAGGTCACTCCTGGCAGTGCCCAAGTGACCATATATGGTGCTGGGGATTGAATATCCAGCCACGTGCAAGACAAGTACCCTACCCGTGCACTATCTCTCTGGCCCCTCATACTCCTTTTTATTGGGGTGGGGCACACCCGCCCTCTCTCTCTCTCTCTCTTTCCCTCTCCCTCTTTCCCACTCTCCTTCTCTTCCTCTCTCCAAGCACTCTTGGATCATGCAAAGTTGTTTTCTAGGGTTTCCCCCAGCTGCTTAGAGCCGTCGGTCCAGGCAGCTCAGAGGAGAAGGGTACCTTGAAAGGAGATTTTTTTTTTTCATTCCATTGAAATTCCATGGACTTGCACAGAAGCTCCTACTTCTGTTCATTCTATTCCACCCTCCCTCATGGTGAATCACCCTAGAAGATGCCCAGACAGTCCCATGTTGGACATGAGCTCACCGATCTCTTTAGGGGCCTGTGAACCTCACCGGGAGCTCCCCTTCTTTTTTCTACTAAACCCAGTTTCCGCCTTACTCTGCTTTGGTCCCGGTTTCTGCCCCTTCACCAGCCTTTCAGATAAAAGTCGTTTTTCTTTGCAAGGGGTCCTACCTTCCCTGAACTGACACACTGGTTTCCTGCAGGGTTGGTTTTCTTTTTTGGGGGGTAGGTGGGTGGGATGGTTGTTGAGCCACACCTGGTGATGTCGATTCCTGGCTTTTGCACTCTCCTAGAGTGCTCGGGGGACCATAGGGGATGCCGGACTGAATCAGGTCAGCCGCATGCAAGGCAAACGCCTTCCCTGCTGTACTATTCAAGTTCCCAACAGTTTTATTAGACCCTCAATTCCTTCATCTCCAGAAAGCCTTCCTGCTTTGAGACTACTCGTAGGCTGGTGATATTTAATTATTAAGTTACTTAGATCTGCATTTCTCAGTGGAGTGGGGGCAATGCATATGGCACCCCAGAATTCTTCAAGAGGGTGTAGATGAAAAATCGTGTAGATGTGGTGGGGAGTTGTGGGGGGGTGTGTCTGTCATAGTACGAGACTAGGGGGCCGACCGTTAGGACCCGGGTCCATGAGAAGGAGACGCGGTTGGAATTGGGCCGTGGTAGGAAAAGGTTGAGAAAACACTGCACTCGATCGGATCCTGTTTTTTTACTTCCTGTGCCCACGCGGCCCCCTCGTCCCTCCCTGCCCTGCTCACATTCGTGAACTGACAAGGCATCCCCAGGACCCAGGTGACCCCACCGCTCCGGTGTGACACCTGCTTTCGCTTCCATCTCAGAGTCAGTCTTGCGTTGTAAAGTCCGTATTTAGTTAGTTAGCATAGTTAGTTTAGTTTAGTTAGTTTAGTTAGTTAGCTAGTTAGTTAGTTAGTTAGTTAGTTCTGGGTCACATCCGGCAATGTTCAGGGGTTACTCCTGGCTCTGCACTCAGGAATTACTCCTGGCGGTGCTCAGGGGACCATATGGGATGCTGGGGATCGAATCCAGGTTGGCGCGTGCAAGGCAAACACCCTCCCCGCCATGCTATCGCTCCGGCCCTGAATTCCTTGTTTATCGTGTATAACCCTGATCCCCTTCTCTGGCTTAAAGTCCCTCCATGGTGTCGCCAAGGCCAGATTGCAGCCTCGCTTGTGGCCGAGCCGTCCAGTGCAGATGTGAACCACGTTCTCTCTGTCCATCCACCCGGGACCACCCCAGAACCACTGCCTTGGTGGTTCCTATCTCCCGGCCACTGGGGCTTTCGCTGCATTGACCCCTGGGTCCACAATGAGCTAGTCGCATCCATCTCCATCTCTCAGACGGCGAGGGGCGGGGCCTCTGGTGTCCCCATGACTCAGGGTCAGCGGCCTTGCCCTCACAGGAATGGAAAGAAAGTGCTTGATCTCTCCCAAGGGGCCGGGCGAGAGATCTAGGCCAGACAGGTGAGAGCGGCTTCTGGCCCTGAGAGTGACCTGGGCCTCCAGAGTCCAGTGATAGCACACGTGGGCCACCTGCTCCTGCCACTTGGCTTCTTCAGGAGTGTGAGAGTTGCGTGGAAACAAATACTTCTGTTTCTTATTGTGTCTCTAAGCCAAGCAAGGCCTGCTTCATCGAGTCCTATCTATGGGCTGAGGCCAGAGACCATCTGTACTGTCATGGGCACCCTTGAAGGCGTGACTCTGTGTGGTGTGTGTGTGTGTGTGTGTGTGTGTGTGTGTGTGTGTGTGTGTGTGTGTACGTGCGCCACTTAAGCTAACTTCCTGACAAGTGCTCACAGAGCATTGCCCTGGGGAAGCAGTAGGGGGCGCTGGTGAGTTTTGCCTGTAGCTCTGCCCTGCGTAGCTCTGGCTCTTGGTGGTTCTGCCCCCGCTCCTGAAACCTTTAATGGTGAGCAGAGGTGCACACATTGTCACAGTCACTGAGTGTAGATTTAAACTAAAGTGTAGTGTGTGTGAGCATGTAATGTGCACTGGAAGGGCAGACACTCATTTTGAACCATGACATTGTCGGATATTTTTCACATCAGGAATTGAACCCAGGGCCTCCCTCACAAGCGCAAGGAAAATCTGCTAGACTACCTCAATTTCTCTCTCTTTTATTTATTTGTTTATTTAATTTGCTTTTGGGTCACACCTGGCAGTTCTCAGGGGTTACTCCTGGCTCTGCGCTCAGAAATTACTCCTGGTGGTGCTCAGGGGACCATATGGGGTGCCGGGGATCGAAGCCAGGTGGACTTTGTAAGGCAAGCACCCTCCTCACTCAACTATTGCTCAGGCCCCTCATTTTCTTTCTTTTTTTTTTTAATTTTATTTTATTATTTCCCCCCCAAATATTATTACATCATTTTAGACATACAATTAAAAGATGCTCATGTAGAGTTTTGGTTCTACAGTGTTCCAACACCCATCCCTCCACGCAAACCCATCTCCCATCACCAATATCCCCACCTCCCTCCCCCCTCCCGCACCTCAACTACTTGGCGGGTTCTGTATGTCATTTCTCTCCTCTTTATCTCTCCCTCCCGCCAAACTTTCCTGCTCTTCGTGGAATGCAATGCATTAAAGGACATTACTGTTTCCACTATTTTAATGGACCCGGCGGCGCGCGACCTGGGCTCGAACTGGTTTTGCTCTGTTAATCTGGTCATGGGGCAGTTTCCCAGCGTCCGGACAGCGAAAATGGTGTCTAGTGTGATGGGCGAGTCTCATCCGGCTGCTTCCAGGACCCCCAGAGGTGATGGGCCCACTCCCCAAAACTTATCTGCCCTCTTGGAGGCCCCTCATTTTCTCACTGATACATTTGTTATGTGTTCTGCAAATTATGCTACTCATTACTAAATTACTAAAGCAAAAAGCACATTACTTTGCAATTTAAAAAACTCTTGTCACGTTTTAGAGGCACTGGGGAGATTGAGTACATCTGGTTGTGCGTGGGGCTATTCCTGGCTCTGTGCTCAGGGATCACTCCTAGTGTGGCTGTTGGCCACCATGCCCCCAGGCCAGCCCTCGCTGGAGTCCACTGCTCCTAAGGTACACGTAAGCCGCAAACAGATCCCCCCTTTTTGGGCAAACCTCGATTCATATCTCTTTAGCCATGTTTGCTCCATTACTCTCTCCCAAGAAAACCATATGCGTGTTCCAACAGAGGTGGTTGTCACTTGGGTTTGAGGGGCAGGGCCAGGTGAGGGGCAGGGGCGTGGCTGGCCTGATGTCCACGAGTGAAAGTCAGCTGCCTCCAACCCTGCTGCCTTTTGTTTCCCAGGTTCCAGCTGCCCAAAGCTCCGCTGTGTCCAGATGGAGAGGACAGAGACCCGGCAGAGGAGGCCAGAGGAGCTGGGGGCCCCCCCACACCCTCATCGCAGGGGAGAGTCTCTGCAGCCTCAGAGGAGGAACATCTGAGTGCTCCCAAGAGCCCGAGGCTTGTCACTAAGCCCCTGGGACCTGAGCTCTGCAGAGAGACGAGCTGGTCCATTGCCCGTCAGGTGACAGTGCCCTTCATGTTCTCAGGCCTGGGCATGTCCGGGGCTGGCATGCTTTTGAATTACTACCAGGTAAGAGGGAATAAGAGAAAGGGGCTTGTGGGAGGAGCACTGTCTAATGTGGCCCAAAGGGTGGGCAGCTGTATATGGTAGGTCCAGTTTGGGGGACACAGGGTGGAGTGTTCTCAATCCAGGTGGGATTCTTTTTAGTGCCTGGTGACAGCATGGTGTTTAATCCAGCTTAATATTTGAAGGACTTGAGCAGGTAGGGCTTTTGCCTTTGCACGCGGCCGGCCCTTGCCAGCCAGGGTTTGATCCCAGGCATTCCATATGGTCCCCGAGCACCTCCAGGGTAATTCCTGAGTGCAGAGCCAGGAGGAACCCCTGAGCATTGCCGGGTGTGACCCAAAAAAGAAAAAAATATTTAAAGGACTTCATTAGCTCAGTCAAGTAGACTGTCTAAGGGAGTGGACTTCAGGTATGGCATGATCCAGGTGCTCACATGGTATGTGCTGGCTCTTTACCAAGTAAGTCAGTGGCAAGAGTACACATCTAGAGGGAAGGGTGATCCTGCTTAGTTTTGGGGGGGGTTTTTTTTAGGTATTTAGAGGGGGCACACTCAGTAGTCCTCAGGGTTTATTCCTATATCTGTGCTCAGGGATCACTCCTGGTGGTGCTTAGGGACCATATGGGATGCTAGGGGATTGTACCCGGCTCAACCATGTGCAAGGCAAGTGCCCTACCTGCTGTACTATTGCTTCAACCCCCTTATTTATACCTCTAGCAAAGGGCCTGGAAGCAGGATGAGCTTTGGGGTGGGGATGGGTGTGGTCACATCTTGCCTCCTTCAGCAATTACTCCTGCCTCTGCACTCAGGAATTACTCC
This sequence comes from Cryptotis parvus, assembly GCA_021461705.1. Lineage (NCBI taxonomy): Eukaryota > Metazoa > Chordata > Mammalia > Eulipotyphla > Soricidae > Cryptotis > Cryptotis parvus. Next base: position 19,718 of record JAJIBD010011393.1, read on the forward strand.
TGGTGATGCTCAGGGGGCACCTTATGGGATGCTGAGGATCAAAGCCACGTACAAGGCAAACGCCCTCCCGCTGTGATATCACTGACTCTTGATACAGATTCTCAGTTGCACTAGGAAGAAGGGGGGAGCATCTCGCCTTAGCCGCCCTTCGCCTTTTCTGGGCCTTATGGTGCACAGAAATGTTCTGCTCCTCTCTTCTCAGTAAAACCTGTTACCCACAGTCTTCCGCCCGGGGGTGGTCAGTCCTGCAGCTGTCTGGTGCCCTGCCTTACAGATGCAATAAGGGACTCTGTCATCTCCCTGGGGGGTTCCTGGGATGTTACTTCTGGGCTGGAACATGATCTCTGCCAGGCACCTTTGCCCTCTTGGCTGCTCGCCGTCCTGAGGGAGAAGCAAGCTGCCGCTGGTCCTTGTCCTCTTTCTTCGGCACAAGGACATTGCCCTCCGAGACCCGTCCCTTAGGGTCCCCCCAACTTCTCACTGGTGATTTAAGCCTGGTCCCCTACCCTGCTCCCAATTGAACACGTTGAACTCAGAGATTAAACCAGGCCAGGAGAGGGTCACCTTCCCAGCAGGGGGCGCTTTGTACACAGTTGAGTTGGAAAGGTCAAAGGTGCTTTCATTTCATGTGGGCTGACCCCCACCGGTGAGGTTTCTGGTGCCTCCTCCTGGCCTGAGTGTCCACAAGGTGCTCTGTCGCTTGGAGGGGACATGGCTGTCCAGCAGCTGCTCTGACCCAGAGGCCAAGGAACTGTGGGCTCCCAGGTGTCGCAGAGTGTTGCTTTCTGGAAATCATAAAATATGCAGCGTTCAGAACTGAGAGGCTGACCCCTGTGTGCCGGAAGGGGACATCAGTCCAGGAGCAGGGACAGGCCAAGGCTGCCCCCCATGTGCAGCGGTGATGTCAGGAAGGTGAACTGTCTCTGGGTCCTTCATCTCCAGTCTTGCGTCCTGTGGCATGGTGACCTTTTCCTTGCTGACACCCTGGAACTCTGCAGATGAGGATCTTGGCCCTTGAACAGTGAGAGAGATTGTACTACTCATGTGTCATACTTTTCTGTGTATCTGGACTGGTTTTGGTTTGGGCTGTTTTTCTTTCCTTCTGGCTCTGTGCACAGAGATCACTCCTGGCAGGCTCAGGGGACCTTATGTGGTGCCAGGGATCGAGCCTGGGTGGGCTTTGTGCAAGGCAAGTGCCCTCCCCACTGTACTATCACTCCCACCCTCTGTTGACTTTCTGTGGTGTTTGTTGTACTTACCATTTTGTTTATACCCAATGAGTTTAATACCATGTCTAGATTCCGCCCCGTCCTCCTTATCTGACTCTGCACAGCCTCAGAGTGGGGAATGTGTGTCTCTGGTGAGGCTACTCACCTCAAATTGTGTTCAACAGTATCCGGAGAGGCTGGCAGGCCAGGTGTGGTCGGGAGCCCCGCACACCTTGGGAGAAGGGGGACAGTGGGCCCTCTGGCACCGGCACCTCTTGAGCCACAGAGCCCAGTCCAGTGGGGAAGGCATTTTTGCCTTACATGTGGTGACCCTGGTTCCATCCCCTGATGTTTGGGGGGGGCAGAGCGGTAGCAGAGCATGGAGGGCATTTGCCCTGCATGCGGCCAACCTGGGTCCAATCCCTGGCATCCCATATGGTCCCCGAGCACCACCAGGAGTAATTCCTGAGTGCAGAGCCAGAGTTACCCCTGAGCATCACCAAGTGTGACCACCCCCAAAAAATAATGAAACTGATGCTCCAGGGACCCCCTGTTGCTATTGGGAGCAATCCCTGAGCACAGAGCCGGGGTCATCCCTGAGCACTGCTGGCCAGGTAGGGTCCTGGGCACTAAGATGGCACAGGCAGAGAGGTCGTGTGGGGCTGGGGGGGGCCCCTGGTTTCTTCCAGAGGGCAGGCACAGGGAGGAGACGTCCCCAGGGAGAAGCACACACAGCCCCACTGTGTGCCACAGGAGACCTTATCCGTGGCACCGGGTAGACTTGCCAGTAGGGTCACTCGGGGCCACCCCGTACTCCACACAGGCCGGGTGCTGTGCTGAAGACTGACCCAAGTCGGGGATGGCAGGAGGAGTGGGTGGCACCAGCCCTCCCACCTCGCGGGAACCCTGCTGTCCTCAGACATCCGAGTGAGAGTGTCCCAGAGGCCCTGCAAGAAGAGCCAAAGACGCTTCCCAGTCAGCGACTGATGACGTTGGCCTCCACCCCTCACCTGTACCCTCTAAGCAGACAACAAAATAAAAGCAGGAAGAAAACACCATCTCCTATAATGGTATCTTTACTTTGTGCTAGTCACAGTTTATGTTATGGTGGCTGTGAAGTAAATCATCATAAAGAGTGGATAGGGAGAAAATGAATGTCTCTCACGTCCTCCGCCGTCAGCATCGGGGTATCTCCTGAACTTTCCGCTGCTTCTTCATTCCTTTCCTAGCTCTTTGCTAATTTTGTGAACACAAGGGAAGATGAGGAATGCTCTTGTGATCATTGTTGCTTGAGTCCGAGCCTCTTGTTTCCGTGTCTTCTCTATGGAGGACGTTAGGCTGCGCCGGTACAGTTATACGTTGTGTTAGAGTCTTTGCAGAACCTTAAGAAGTCACAGGAGGTGCTGAAGCCCTGAAAGGGGGACATCTGGCCGAAATGGACATTTGGCCGGGAAGGGGACATCTGGCTGGCCCTCAGCTTGGGAATAGTAGAGTTGGGTGTCCCGAGAAACGGGGCAGTCCCGCTGGACTGGCCCACAGGCTTCTGCTTCTGGCTGTCTCCAGCCCCTTTGCCCTCCAAGCCTGCCTCTGGGTACACTCCCATTTCTCTCAGCTTCCTCCTGATTCAGACCCATTTGGAATTATTTTGTTTGCTTTTTGTTTTGTTTGGGGACCACAGCCAGGACCATATGGGGGGCCATATGGGATGCCGGGATCAAACTCAGGTCAGCTGCACGCCTGGCAAGTGCCCTACCCTGTATGCTGTCGCCTCCTGCCCACAGAGGCCTGGTCAGAGGGCCGCAGCAGATGGGCAGCAGTGCAGGGAATGGCCACTGAGGAGGGTGACGGAGGCAGCCTGAGCTGGGCTTGGCCACTAAGGGCCCGGTTCCGGGGCAGTCCAGGGTGTGACCCTGGCAGCGCCTCTGTGTTCACTGTGCAGTTCCCTAAGCCTCCTGGAGAACATGGAGAGTAAGTGCCTGGCGATGATTGGGTGTGAAATGATTCCACAGAAGTTGTGCTGCAAATTGCTCCGATACGGAACAGCGGAACAGCGACGGCTCATTCATTCATTCATTCATTCATTCATTCATTCACTCACTCATTCACTCATTCATTCATTCACTCATTCATTCATCATTCATTCCATCACTGGTCACTGCATCCTGGGCCATTTTTTTCGCCACCCTGGATTTCCTTGGCAAGAACTTCCCACAGCTCCTAATTGGGTTCTGTTTCTTAGGATGATCAGTTCCTTGGGGAGGAACTCGACATGCATCTGATGGGCTTACAGCTGCCCGTGGTGCTCCAGAGTCTAGCCAAGGTCAGACCGAAATGCTCCTCCATGGAGCAGTTTGTTGAATCACTTCTCATTTACTGAAGGTTGTGTCTGGGCATCCCATAGGCTCTGTCCTCAACAGCAAATACAACTTGTGCTTCCTCGGGGCAAAAGGGACTTACATTTGCAGAGGAGGAGACAAAAGTGCTTTCTGCCTGCAGTAGAAAGGAGGAGAAAGGAAAAATGCTTTGGAGAACTGTTTGCATTGTGGTGAGGGTTCATGCCAAGGTAACTGCAGCTTTATAGTGGAGAGTTCTTGCCGTGGTAAATGCAGCATTATGGTGCAGTATTGGGGTGGAGGGTTCATGCCACAGTAACTGCAGCATTATGGTGCAGTATTGGGTGGAGGGTTCATGCCACAGTAACTGCAGCATTATGGTGCAGTATTGGGTGGAGGGTTCATGCCACGGTAACTGCAGCATTATGGTGCAGTATTGGGTGGAGGGTTCATGCCATGGTAACTGCAGCATTATGGTGCAGTATTGGGTGGAGGGTTCATTCCACGGTAACTGCAGCATTATTTCAGGAGCTGAACTTTGGAAGCGCAGGTACTGTTCGCTTATCAAGTCTGTGGGGGCTATCAGAAGTGCTCTCTCTAACACGACACCCCCCAGGAGCACAGAGTTCTCTTGATCACAGTGTCTGGAGTAGTACTCAGCACCGCAAAAAATAAATAATTATAAAATAAAAACTGGAGTCCTTTTGGCCATTAAAAAAATTAGGCAGAATATTGCCACTTGCAGCAAAAATGGAAGAAACGGGGTTATGTTAAGTGAAATAGGTCAGAAAGGAAACTTGTGTTGGGTCGTAGACCTGTGACGTTGACCTGTCGTGTGTGTGTGTGTGTGTGTGTGTGTGTGTGTGTGTTGGGGGCAGGAATAGGGGACTTTGTTGGTTTTGTTTGCTGTTTTTAAAGCACACATTTGGGTCAGGCAGAGAGAGGTTTGTTCTTTCAGAGGCTTCCTCCCACAGGCCCTTGGCTGCTTGTGAACAAGCCCATGAGCTGGAAGATAAGGAGGATTATCAGTCTGTGGGGAGTGAACAAAGAAAAAAGTGTTTCAGGGTCTGAGAGGGGGGGTGCTGAGCTTTGGCTGAGAACCAGGGGCAGCCCCAAGGCCCCCTGAGTTGACTCTGAGGCCTGGCAGGCTTTGGGCAGGCTCTGAGCAGATCTGCGGGAGGAATAAGTGCCCATCAGAGACCCATCTCCCACCTGCATTCCCATATCCCACCGGCATTCCCATATCCCACCCGGCATTCCCATATCCCACCCAGCATTCCCATATCCCACCCGGCATTCCATTATCCCACCCAGCATTCCCATTATCCCACCGGCATTCCCATATCCCACCGGCATTCCCATATCCCACCCGGCATTCCCATCTCCCACCTGCATTCCCATATCCCACCGGCATTCCCATATCCCACCCGGCATTCCCATATCCCACCGGCATTCCCATATCCCACCCGGCATTCCCATATCCCACCCGGCATTCCCATCTCCCACCTGCATTCCCATATCCCACCCGGCATTCCCATATCCCACCCGGCATTCCCATATCCCACCCGGCATTCCATTATCCCACCCAGCATTCCCATATCCCACCCGGCATTCCCATATCCCAGCCGGCATTCTCATATCCCACCCGGCATTCCCATATCCCACCCGGTATTCCCCATATCCCACCCAGCATTCCCATATCCCACCCGGCATTCCATTATCCCACCCAGCATTCCCATATCCCACTTGGCATTCTCATATCCCGCCCAACATTCTCATATCCCTCTTGGCATTCCTGTATCCTACCCGACATTCCCATATCCCTCTTGGCATTCCTCTATCCCACCTGCATTCTCATATCCCACCCTACATTCCCATCTTCCACCCTGCATTCAGCCACAAGGATTACAACTCTTGGAGAGAAATCACAGTGGGCAGGTGTCTTGCCTCATACAAACCCAGGTTCGATCCCTGGCATCCCATATGTTCCCCCAGCACTGCCAGGAGTGATGCCTGAATCCTGAGTATGGCTGGGTATGGCCCCAAATGAAAACTTAAAATAAAACTCTCCATCTGGCCCTGGGTCCGGGCCGGTCGGCATGTTCTGCACACTGATCTCTCTAGCCTCACCTTGCCAAGATCATGCAGCCCCAGGCAGGCCTTTGTGTGGGGCTGGCCAAGGCTGGCCTTCACACTGGCCACATCTCTCTGGACTCAGCACAAGCCGGCATGCACCCCCCTCCCCCGCCCAGATGATACCAAGGCCATGCTAAGGGACAGGGAGTGCCTTTGTGGAGGGCAGCCAGGGAGGTCCCCAGTGGACACAGCAGCCAGTGTCTGAGGAGGGCCAACCTGCTGGGAGTGAGTGCCCGGTGCCAGCTGTCCAGGCTCCGCAGAATCTCACTGGCCTGACTCACGGGTCCTTGACCACCAGAAGTCAGGAGTGCCCCCTCTGCTGACCTGAACCACCTGGCGCCTTCCGTGGGCGAGGAGGAGAGGCCAGGGGCGCCCCCACGGCGCCAGCATGGTGGTCACCCAGCTCAGTCTGGAGTTCCGCTTCCAGGGCAAGAAACTGCGAGGCTTCAGCTGCGAGCTCACACGCTCTCCCGCATGGTGTCTTCCCGAAACAGCCTGCACCATCACGCTCCAGACTGTGGTGCCTGTTCTGCTGTCGGGCCTGGGCATGATGGCTGCGGGCCTCGCCATGAACGCCATCCAAGTGCGTATGGGGCGGCCGAGGAGCAGCGTGGGGTGCGGAGGCGGGAGGACCAGGGTCCCCTGAACATCACGGTGAGGATAGACGGGGAGGGGTGGGGGTTGCGATCAGGCTCCTAGGGCTGCAGCCCTGACTTGGGTCCACGGCACCGGTAGACTCCTCCTCAGGGGACCCCTGTTTCAGGTTCACAGGGCACTGCTCCAGCTTTCTGACTCAGTTTCCCCACCTGTCAGCACCCGCCTTGCAGGGTGGTGAGGATGGATGATCTAGGGAACCTGGCTGGGTCAGCCATAACCATTTTACCCCACAAGCCCCGCAAGGCTCTTCCATGGGGAGGACAAGACTCAGCCTAGCTGGGGAGCTCGGTGGGCGCTGGGTTGAGGTTGGGGGGTGCCCAAGGGGTAGAGTGATTGGCAGAGGCTGGGAGTGAGGACACGGCCGGCATTCCCACCTCCCACCCTCATTCCCGCCTTCCACCCCATATTCCCACCCCCACTCATATTCCCACCCCCTCCCATATTCCCTTCTCCCACCCATATTCCTGTCTCCCACCCATATTCCCATCTCCCACTCTGCATTCCTGTCTCCTACATTTGTTGGTTTCAACCCAGGCTTGTCGGAGAGTGGCAGTGTTGGGATCCTGGAGAATTTCTTCCTTCTACTCCCACATTTGCTCCAGAGCCAGTGGCTGGAGAGACTAGGAAGGAGACATGAGAAAGGAGGGATTTGTGTTCTGAGGGATCATGCATTCCGTGGGATCATGTGTTCTGTGGGATCATACATTCTGTGGGAGCATACATTCTGTGGGATCATATGTTCTGTGGGATCATGCATTCCGTGGGATCATACGTTCTGTGGGATCATGTGTTCTGTAGAATCATACGCTTCTGTGGGATCATGCATTCCGTGGGATCATGTGTTCTGTGGGATCATATGTTATAATGTTGCCTCTTGACCTGGAATGTTGAATTTAGGTGTTCAGTCTCTGGGAACGGCCAGACTATCCCTCTCTCCTCTGCATCCATGCCTTGTCCTTCCGGGTGTCCAGCAGACACCTCCCTGAGTGCCTGTCTGTGAGCTGGACAGACAATCCCCTTCTGCCTGCAGGGGCTTGACCCCTGGTCTCCAAAAGGGCTCATGATGGCCCCAGGCAACTCTGCTTTAACTCTCGCATCTGTGGACAGGCCCTCTGGGGTCCCAGGACAGCCCTTTATAGACTGGTCAGTTTGCTGGTAGAAGACCAGGCTTGGATGGCGCTAGGAGAGAGTGCCAGGGTTAAGGTGCTCGCCTTGCATGTGACCCACCTTTGCCATCACGATGGCCCCTGAGCAGCACCGGGAGTGATGTCTGAGCAGTCAGGAAACCATTACAGGCCACTTCGGGCAGGAGAGGTAGTACAGGGGATAAGGCACTTGTCTTGCCTGTGTCTGCCACGCCTCCATCCCCTGCGCCACTAATGGCCCCCTGGCCACTACCAGGAGTAATTCCTAGTGCAGAGCCAGGAGGAACATACAATACAGAAACATAAGAAAACCGGTTAAGGCCAGGGAGATAGTACAGGTGTCAGGTATATCCAAGGCCTCCCCTGGTTCCGTCTCCAGCATCACACGGTCCCATACACTGCTGCATCCAGCTCTGGGGGTCCCCGAGCCCAGGAACTCCCCAACATCCTCCATCCTCCATTGAACTGCCAGACTGGTTGGCCAAGAATTATCAAGAGGGGCTCTTGGGCCTCCAGATCACTTCTTGAAGTGAACCCCTCGCCTCTCCCCAAAGAAATCTATTAGGGCCAGAGAGATAGTGCAGTGGGTAGGGCATGTGCCTTGCACGCTTATGATCTAGGTTCGGTCTGCAGCTCCATATGTGGTTCCCTGAGCACAAAGGCAGGAGTAAGCTCTGAGCAGCACCAGGTTGGCCCAAAAACCAAAAAGAAAGAAAAGAAGAAAGCTGTCAGTCTAAGTCATTGGCTGGTGAAAAGTGAGCAAGTGAGGCTGCCAGAAGATTTGGAGATGTCCGTCTGCAGGCTGGGACTAACGTCCTTTCTCTTCCCTGCCAGCACTGGCCCGTGTTCACAGAGGTTCAAGACCTGCTGACCTTGGTGCCCTCCCTGGTGGGCCTCAAGGGGAACCTGGAGATGACATTGGCGCCACGTCTGTCCACCGCCGTAAGTAACCCAGTATTCCAGGACACTGGCATCACGGATGTCCACTGTCATAAGTAACAGCTGGAGAACAGCAGCCCGTGACATTGGCATTGCAGCTGTCCACCACTGTAAGTTATATCTGGGCCCCAATACCCCGAACCATAAGTTGCCACCACCAGCTCGCCCTCAAGACAGGTGGACGGTTAGTGGATCAGCTTAGGATCCGGGAGTACAGACCAGTGCTGTTTGGGGTATGACCCTCCGCCATGCTCTGGCCGTGCCCCCGTCCCCCTTCCCACGGCCAAGCTGCCTACACCGATAGAGCCTTCACTTCTCTTTTAACCTAAATGTTGGGAGCATTCTGGGGACCCCCTCAGCCATCTGGACCCCATGACGGGTTGTAAGAGAACTGCACAGAACATTATAAAGAGAATAGGTTAAGGCTGGCCAGGGGAACATTAACTTTGCAGAGCTATCAGTTCTCCATGTTTCTGTTGATAAAATTAATTCACTTGTTATCAGTCTGCCAAAGGGAATTACGGGAACATTTGGTTAGTTATTTCTGACAATGTTCCTTTATGTTCCGCATACGCACTGTTTTAGATTGGAAGGAATAAATTAGTGAGAAAAGGCAAGAAGACACAGGGGCAGGGGTGGGGGGGCTCTGCAGGGAGGAGGAGGCCTTTTGATGGCCAACCTTGGTTTCCAGACTTTAATACGTAGTCTAAAGCTTTATAATCAAAATATCCTGCGAATAGGATCATTAGTGTATCAGATAAAAATGGGCCATCTAGAGAGATACATGCAATCTGTTGTAAAACACTGGCATCTAAAAGAGTAATCGAGGGCTTTTAGTACGGCAGGTAGAACACTGACCTTGCATGCTGCCGACCTGGGTTCAAACCCCGTGCGGTCCCGGGCCCCTCCAGGAGTGACTCCTGAGCACAGAGACAGGAGCAAGTCCTGAACACTGCTGGGTGTGGCCCCAAAGCCTCCCCCCCCCAAAAAAAAATATTGAGAGTAGGTTTTTTTTTTAGTAGTTTTTATTTACCATGCATATATTTGGGTGTTTTTGTAAATGTTTTTAAGTGTTATTGAAATAAACGATTACAAAGTTATTAATGATTCTTTTTTTGTTTGTTTGTTTTTTTTTATATGTTTTGTTTGTTTCTGGGCCACACCTGGTGATACTCCGGGATTACTCCTGGCTCTGTGTTGAGGAATTACTCATGGCGGTGCTCTGAGGACCATATGGGAGGCTGGGAATCGAACCTGGGTTAGCCACATGCAAGGCAAGTGCCCTCCCCACTGGGCTATCACTCTGGCCCTTCATATTTAGCTTTAAGTGTGCACTATCCCAACATGAGTCCCTTATGCTCTTTTTTTTTTTTTTTTTGCTTTTTTGGGTCACACCCAGCAATACTCAGGGGCTACTCCTGGCCCTGCGCTCAGGAATTACTCCTGGCGGTGCTGGGGGACCATATGGGATGCCGGGGATCCAACCCGTGATGGCCACATGCAAGGCAAATGCCCTACCTGCTGTGCTATGGCTCCGGCCCCTGCAGGCCCTTTTTTTTTTTCCTTTTTGACCCCGTGAGGCACTGTGCTTTACAGTACTCCTCCTGATCAGGTGTCATGCGTGCCGCTTTCCTCCTTACAGAACCCAGCCCTCGTCCAGAGTGACCACTTCCCCTATCACTGTTGTAGTGGTCCATTCCCTGACCTGTCCCTCTCCACCACAATGGCAGGCTGCCTCTACGGACCCCCTCCTGCCCTTTCTATTATCTTTGGGCATTTGTTACTCTCCTGCTATGTTTCTTTATATCCTGCCTAAGAGTGAGAGCGTTTTCAGCATTTGTCTTGAATAGATTAAGTAACTTAAAGTCATACCCAGAAAACATGCCATTGTTTTTAGAATCTGTGTAAGTAACAGAAAAAAATGTGCACGGTTCTACAGAGAAAACGATAGGCTTGTTTAAGGTGAATGGGAAGCTGTGTAATAATTTGTGAGTATCCCAGGACTGTTGAAACAGAGTCCCAGAACCAAAAGCACCATCACAGAACCAGGTGACTTCAAAGTTGAAGACTGAGGGTTGATTTGTTCTGAATGTGGGAGGGTCAGTCTGCCCTGCCCTGTGTTGCTCAACTCTGGTTTCCTTGAGTCACATAGGCATTTTAGAATAGGGTTTTCTATTTTTGCAAATAAACCATTGGAATGTTGATGGGGATTGCATTAAATCTGTGGATTGCCTTGGGTAATCACCATCTGGGACAGCTGGTCTGGGCGTAGGGCAGCTGGTTGGAGTATGGAACAGCTGGTTGGGGTATGGGACAGCTGGTCCATGTATGGGAGAGCTGGTCCGGGTATGGGAGAGCTGGTCCATAAATGGGACAGCTAGTCAATGTATGGGAGAGCCGGTCCATGTATGGGACAGCTGGTCAATGTTTGGGGAGAGCTGGTCCAGGTATGGGAGAGCTGGGGTCCATGTATGGGAGAGCTGGTCCATGTATGGGATAGCTGGGGTCCATGTATGGGAGAGCCGGTCCAGGTGTGGAGGTGGTGGTATGTGTACTAGGAGAGGTAGTTCATGTATGGGGGAGGTTGTCCGAGTATTGGGGAGGTGGTCCAGGTATGGGGTTGCTGGTCCAGGACGCCACCCAATACCCAAAGGGACCATGTCCTTTCCTCCCCTGCACCCAAGACTCTGATTTTCTCTCACATCCATGGCGCGGTCTTTGCTGATCTCTCCAGGACTACCAGCCTTTCCAGGCCCTGGGCCCAGCCCGTGTGTGCCCAGGACACCCTGACTGTGCCCTTTGCTGTCTCTCCTAGGCCAACACCGGCCAGATTGGCGACCCCCGGGAGAAGCACAGAATCATCAGCAGTAACCTGGCCCTCATTCAGGTGACACCCGTGCCCCATGGAGCACGCCCCCCTGATCCCCACTTTCGTATCTGTGGGCCTTTGCCCCACACCCTGCACTGTGCCTGGGGAACAGGGGCCAGCAGTGTCACCCCACTCATCTGCCATACCAGCCGAGGCTCCCTTAAAGATCTACCCGTGGAGCCAGAGCGATAGTACAGTGGGGAGGGTGTTTGCCTTGTGACGCGGCCAACCTGGGTTCCATCCCTGGCATCCCATATGGGGTTGCCCTAAGCACTGCCAGGAGTAATTTCTAAGTGCAGAGTCAGGAGTAACCCTTGAGCATTGCTGAGTGTGGCCCAAAAAAGTAAACTCCCCTGTCAGTGAGCGCTAGGTTCCCCCGACAAAATCCGGGAGCAGGGTCAGAGATCCCCTTCTGCCCCAGGGGATGGGTGACTGGCAGACAGAGAAAGACCCACGAATCCAGCAGAGTTTCAAAAGGCTTTACTCACACTCGTTCCGGTATACAATTCAACAATAGGAAAAGCCCAGACTTTAGGTTCCTGGCTGGGCCTAAGCCAAGATGGCCACTACCACGTGCTAAGACCCAACAAGGAAGAGAACGGAGAGGAGGAGAGAGGAGGCAGAGGGCAAAAGAGGAGCCAAAATGACCAAAAAGCCCTTTCTCCTTTCTCCTAGCTTATTTTATAGATAGCAGCCCGCCAAAAACTTCCAGCCTCGGCCCACCGTGGGCTGGGCTATCTAGAGAGGAAGCTAAATGGCCCTATTGAAATGCAGATCTTGGTCCCCAGCACCACCAGGAGTAATTCCTGAGTGCAGAGCCAGGAGTAACCCCTGAGCATCGCCGGGTGTGACCCAAAAAGCAAAAAGCAAAAAAAAAAAAAAAAAAAGAAATGCAGATCTTTAGGTGGGCCCTGAAGATGCCCGAGCTGACTCCCCTAAGATTCTCCCTAGCAGAGCGGGGAGAGGCTGCGTCTCTGAACCAGAAAGCAATTCAGAATGTAATTTGTAGAGAATGGCATTAATGCTTCTTCCCATGAATATATAGCCAGCTGATTCCAGACTCTACGTCCCACTAAGGTCCAAAATCCGCCAGAATAATTCACTTTGGCATTATCTTTAGAATCAGACACAGCAATTTGCCTGGAGGTGCACTAGCATGTCTCTTTGAACTAGAACTGATTACATTATGGTTGATCCAATGTGGCCAAGTACTCTTGGAATATTTACATGTATGTCCCTCGTGGGGCCTGTGGGAGCAGGAAGAGTATTGAACTGGAGCAAGCAAGATTCATAATAAAAATGTTTTTGCCATATAAAATTATGAAATCAGTCCAGTTCTTCCCAAGCTCCCATTATGTCTGCTCCGGAGATTTCCCTAAAGGCAGGGAGTAGCTCTTCACATAAGCTAAACCTAGAACTCAGTTGGGTGAGTCGCCCAATACCCCCGCCCCACGTCAAATAAAAGATCTACCAGCCTCTTGCTCTCGGTCTGCTCCCGCTTTTCCCTCCCTGTCTCAGCAACTGTACCATCCGCTTTCTTGGTTCTGTGATTGTTCTGTGTGCTGTGGTGCTGCTTCCTCTCTCATGGTTTCAGGGTACCCCTCCTTCCTGGGCCCTTCCCCTGATCCCTGCACCTGCCACTCTTGAGCTCTTACAAGACCCTCCCTATAAGGCGACTCCTGGCTCTGCTCAAGGACCATCCTGGCACTGTCTAGGGGACCACGTGCGGTGCCAGGGATCAGATCAGGATAGACCATGTGTCAGGCAAAAAAAAATGCTTTACCCCCACTACGATCACTCCAGCCCCTGTGCCTTCAATGCTTCCTGCGCCCCTCAGAGGTGGACCCCAGTCTGGTAGTGCCCATCCTGGGAGGCCGGATGCAGGACACCTGGAGCACAGAGAGAGGGAGGGGCCGGGGCAAGAGGGAAGAGGAAGAACCTGATTCCCGGAGATGGCGCACTCCAGAGACAAGAGCTGAAGGAAAGAGGACCGTCCACTTTCTTGGGAGTTCAGGAGGAGGGACAGAGGCAGCGGGCAGTGCCAGCGTGTGTCCTGCAGCTCAGGGCATAGGGCCACAGTCACCCACCGTGCCGGCTTCTCTTGCCTGCAGGTCCAGGCCACCGTGGTGGGACTCCTGGCTGCTGTGGCCGCACTGTTGCTGGGCGCCGTGTCGCGGGAGGAGCTGGACCTGGCCAAGGCGGAGCTGCTGTGTGCCAGCAGCGTCCTCACCGCCTTCCTCGCCGCCTTTACCCTGGGTGAGCTGCACCTTCCCGGCTTTCCCCTGCTCGCTCTGGCGCCAGAACCACAGGACACTGCCCTGCTTGGGTGTCACCCAGGGGAGTCCAGAGTGGGGGGTCCTGCCAGCTGGGTGGGAAAGAGCCTGTGGGGCATTCATGGGTACCGGGTGGGTCAGAAGGAGGGGAGTCCCCACCCTAGGCGCCCCCTCCCTCCCGCTGCCCTGCAGACACGTCCATCAGCAGCAGGGCCTCGGCACCAGAGGGGCACCAGCGTTCCCTGAGGGGTGGCTTCCCCAGGCTGGGGTCAGAGGACGCCCATGAGGGAGAGGGCTGTTGGTAGTAGGCTCAGATGCAGTTGATGGGATTTTCTGTTTACTTACAGAAGATAGATTCCCCGGGAGCTGGAGTGATACTCAGCGGGTAGGGCGCTTGCCTTGCACGCGCCAGCCTATGCCAGCCCAGGTTCAATCCCTGGCATCCCATATGGTCCCCTGAGCACCGCCAGGAGTAATTCCTGAGTGCAGAGCCAGGAGTAACCCCTGAGTGTCGCCAGGTGTGACCCAAAAAGCAAGAAAAAAAAAAGAAGATAGATTCCCCCTTAAAAATGGGGGCTGGCTGAGACATAGTACAGCAATTAGGGTGCTTACCTTCCGTGTGGCTGACCCGGTTCTATTTCTGGGACTACTTGTTCTCCCGAGCACCACCAGGAGTGATCCTTGAGCACTGAGTAAACCCTGAGCACCACCAAGTGTGGCACCAAAACACAAAAAGGTTGGGTGTGACCCAAAAAGAAAAACATAGATAGAAAGGAAGGAAAGAGGGAGAGGAGGGAGGGGAGGGAGGGAGGGAGGAGGGAAGGGAGGAAGGAGGGAGGAAGGAAGGAAGGAAGGAAGGAAGGAAGGAAGGAAGGAAGGAAGGAAGGAAGGAAAAAGGTTGGGTGTGACCCAAAAAGAAAAACATGGATGGATGGATGGAGGGGAGGGAGGGAGGGAGGGAGGGAGTGATAGCACAGCAGGTAGGGCATTTGCCTTGCATGCAGCCAACCCAGGTTTGATGATGGATGCAGGGTTCCCAGCACCCCATATGATCCCCTGAGCATGGCCAGGAGTAATTCCTGAGTGCAGAGCCGTGAGTCACCCCTGAGCATCACTGGATGTGACCCAAAAAAGCAAAAAAGAAAAGAAATTTTTTTTTGCTTTTTTTTTTTTTTGGGTTACACCCAGCAATGCTCAGGGGTTTCTTCTAGCTCTGCACTCAGGAGTTACTCCTGGCGGTGCTCATGGGACCATATGGGATGCCAGGGATCAAACCCGGGCCGGCACAGGCCGGCTGTGTGCAAGGCAAACGCCCTACCCGCTGGGCTATCGCTCCTGCCCCAACTTCTTTCTCCTATTGAATAGTCTTGGCACCCCTGTGGAAATTCATTTGACTGTATATACCAGCATTTACAGCTGGAGATCAGAGGTGATTACAAGAGTATGCCACCCACATGGCAGAGCCTGGCAAGCTACCCGTGTTGTATTTGATATGCCAAATACCAGTAACAACTATAGACCTCATTCCCATGACCTGATGGAATGGTTTGAGGTTCTTTATGTTCCTGGTGCAAACAGATGCCCTTGGGCTCTACTAGCATGAGACAGGACATATGGAGATGTTACTGATGCCCGCTCGAGAAAATCGATGATGAATGGGAAGACAGTGATACAGTGATACAGAGTTCCAGAGGACATTGAATGATTTTATTTTATTTTATTTTATTTTTGCTTTTTTGGGTCACACCAGCGATGCTCAGGGGGGGGTTACTCCTGGCTCTTTGCTCAGGAATTTCTCCTGGCGGTGCTCGGGGAACCATATGGGATGCCGGGATCGAACCTGGGCCTGCACAGGCCGGCGCGGCAAGGGGCAAACGCCCTACCCGTTGGGCTATCGCCTCCGGCCCGACTTTATTTTATTTTTTGAAAGGGTAGTGGGATTTAGGTTCTCAGGCCTTTCCTGGCTCTGTGCTCAGGGATCACTCCTGGCAGTGCTCAGGGACCATATGTAATAACGGGAATCAAACATGAGCTGACCTCATGTAAGACTACACAGCTCAAACCCCTTTACTATTTCTCTTGCCTCAAGAGTGATTTGTCGGGGGCCAGAGCGATAGCCCAGCTGGTAGGGCGTTTGCTTTGCACGTGGCCGGCCTATGCCCGCCCGGGTTCAATCCCCGGCATCCCATATGGTCCCCCCGAGCACCGCCAGGAGTAATTCCTGAGCACAGAGCCAGGAGTAACCCCTGAGCATCGCCGGGTGTGACCCAAAAGCAAAAAAAAAAAAAAAAAAAAGTGATTTGTCTGTTTGTTCTGGGTATAGGGCCCACCCATGACAATGTTCAGGGTCTTTTCTGGCTCTTCTCTTGGGGATCTTCCCCGGCAGTGCTCAGGAGACCGTGAGATACCAGGGCTCAAGCCTGAGCTCCCTGTACCTTGGACCCATCTCTTTCCGCTCTCTGCAGGCGTGCTGATGGTCTGTATAGTGATTGGGGCCCGGAAGCTGGGGGTCAACCCTGACAACATCGCCACTCCCATCGCAGCCAGCCTGGGAGACCTGGTCACCCTCTCCATCCTGGCTCTGGTCAGCAGCTTCTTCTATAAACACAAAGGTAGGGGTGCCGGGAGGGGCAAGATGGGGTAGAAGTCGGTGCCCAGCCTGCAGGTGGCATTTACACATTCAGGTGGGCAGTAGGGACTGGCTGAAGTCTTGTGGGGAAGCGTTTGGAGGGAAGGTTTAGAACAGTCAGGGGGCGTGGTCTGGAGGCATGGTCAAAGGGTCTGGTTAGGGGCGTGGCCAAGATTTGGCCAGCAGAGGGTGATCAGAGGGTGTGGTTAGAGGGCCCTCCAGTGGGCGTGGCCTGGAGTGATATCTCAGCCCCTTGCAGGCCTGGCCTTCCTTGGGTGCCCCTGGTGGGTGGAGGGGAAACAGGGTCCCTGAGCCCGTGATTGGCTTGAGGGGCAGCCTGCCGAGGTTGCTGCACACGGTCTCCTAGAGAGAACTATCGAGAATGCCAGTGAGGACCACAGAGGAGGAGACAGAGGAGGATCAGGAAGAGCCGTATGGGCATCGACAGGACGGATCAGAGGGGGCAGCGCTGTAGCTATGGGGCAGGTCCACCCTTTGGGGCCGATGGCGCTCGGTGACCGAGCCCCGCCGCCCTCTGCAGCCAGAGCGCAGCCCACCGGGCCGCCATGCGCGCCCAGAGGTGCATCGTGTCCTTCCCACCCTCAGACACTCGGTACCTGAGGCCCCTGGTCTGCGTGTGTTTCACCGCCCTCACCCCGTGTGGGTGCTCATCGCCAGGCAGAGCCCCCCCATCCTGAAGATCCTCAAGTTCGGGTGGGTCCCCATCATCCTGGCGATGGTCATCAGCAGGTGAGCCCGTGGGAGAGCCACCGCTCTGCCCTCTGCGCCCCTGCCGCCTTCTCCAGCCCTCTCTGCGCCGCCTGGCTGAGGGGTCAGGGGTCCACAGAAGTGAGGAGACCCTCCGTGGGTGGGTTGAGGAGGTTGAGGGTCTGTCCATTCTCCCACGCGACTGACACCCCTCCACGCTGCATCCCTGCCCATTTATGCTTAGGGACACGTGATCCCCTGTCCTGCCCCTCACATTGCAGAGCGCCCTGCCCTCGGCTCTGGCTGTGGCTGGGCTGAGGGGTTCCTGGACCCTGGGGCTCTCGCCTGCTCTTGTGTCCAGGGCCCCAGACCTGTGGACTCTGCCCCTCCCATCCTACATCCTTTCTGCTGTTTCCCAACTGACTCAGACAGAACTGAGTGTTCTGGGCCGGAGCAAAAGCACAGCGGTTAGGGCGTTTGCCTTGCACGCGGCTGGCCGGGGTTCAATCCCTGGCATCCCATATGGTCCCCCGAAACCACCATTCATGAGTGCAGAGCCAGGAATAACTCCTGAGCATTGCTGGGTGTGATCCAAAAAAAAAAAAAAAAAAAGAACTGAGTATTCTCTCGGGGTTTTAAGCATTTTCTCCTCGGACCCTTTGACTCAGACGTGCAGCCAGGACAAGTGCTCCCAGAAACCCTTTTTTTTTAAGTGCTCCCAGACACTCTTGATCTGTGAGACTGCCTGTTGCGCATTTGCAAACCTTTTCCTGGGCTGTGTTTTGTTTGTTGTTTGTTGTTGCTGCTGCTGTTTGATTTGGGAGCCACATCCAACAGTGTTCAGGAGTTACTCCTGGCTGTGCACTCAGGAATTACTGCCGGTGGTGCTTGGGAGACCATAAGGGATACCTGGAGCAAGGGGGGATGGAGTATTAACCCTGGTCAGCCGCATACAAGGCAAACATCCTACTTATTGTAGAATCACTCGGCCCCACAGCTGTGATTTTTGGTGACACCCTCCCGCCTTCAGCCATGCCACCCTTTATAGGGTCCTGACCTAGGGTTGGAAATGCTAGGTTCTGAGTGTTTTACTTCCGAGGCCTCAGGGCCCCTTACACAGCTGGTGGGTCTGTACTCACAGGCTCTGTTTTCTCCTGGAGAGAAGCTCAGGGCCCTTTCAGGAGCTGTCATGAATATGACAGCACCGGGTCAGCCAAGAGAACTGGGCCGGGAGGCTGCTGGGCTTTGTTTTGACCTAGGGCCACACTGAACAGTGCTGGGGCCTCATCCTGGCTCTGTGCTCAGCACTCACTCCTGGCTACGCTTGGGGGACTGTGTGTTAGCTAGGATCGGATATCCCTACACACAATGCATGGGCCCTTGTCTCTGGCCCGAGTTTGCTAGTTTTAATGCTGCAGCCTTCAAGGCCGGGTTGAATGATGGAAGTAGAAATGGACACTTGGGGCACAGGAGACGGAGGGGGGACTTGGGGCTGGAAGAGTCTCGCGTGGCCATCGCCCTCTGCACAGGGACGAGGAGAGGTCGCGCGAGTTGCGGAACAGACCAGAGAGGCTGTGTGGGGGGGGCTGTGCCCACTGCAGCCAGCTGCACGCAGAGACTGACCGTTTGCTCTCTCCAGCTTCGGAGGACTCATCCTGAACAAAACCATCTCCAAGCAGCCCTACAGAGGCATGGCCATTTTCACTCCCATCATATGCGGTAGGTGTTGGCAGGCGTGCTCTGGAGTGGGCGAGAGCAGCAGGGCCTCTGGGTGCCAGCCCTGGGGGGAGGGGTGGGCTGTGGGAGCTCCGAGAGAGGTGCCCTCCCTCCCCGGCCCCAGCCCATCAGACAGACACTTCATGTAGACTTGCTGGCCTCTACTGGCTGAAGGTGACCTTCAGAACTGGGCTCT
>JAJIBD010011394.1:0-32407 GCA_021461705.1 Cryptotis parvus
TCTCTCTGTGTCTCTCTCTCCACTCTGGAGAAGCCCATGTTCTCTCTCTCTCTCTCTCTCTCTCTTCCACTCTGGAGAGGCCCATGTTCTGTCTCTGTCTCTCTCTCTGTGTCTCTCTGTCTCTGTCTCTTTCTGTCTCTGTCTCTCTCTGACTCTCTGTGTCTCTGTCCCTCTCTTTCTTTTTGGGTCATACCCTGCAATGCTCAGGGGTTACTCCTGGCTCTGCACTCAGGGATTACTCGCGGTGCTTGGGGACCATAGGGGATACTGGAGGAAGCCTAGGTTGGCTGGGTGCAAGGCAAACACCCTGCCCGGCTGTGCTATGGCTCCAGTTCCCCATGTTCTCTTTGAGTGCTTTATTCTTTCTCCCTTTCTTCCTCTATTTCTCTCTGTCCCTTTCCAAGTAAAACCATTTTTAGCTTAATTCTTTATTCTATATGGTTACTTAAAATATATCATTCTAAACATTACCGAGCTACATTTTACACATATCAGTTTACTCATCGTTCAGTGAATTGAGACAAATGCACACAGTTGGCGTGGCTGCAACCACCATCAGGATCTGCCGCGTTTCGGTACTCCCTAGGTTCCCTGTGTCCTTTTGTAGACACTTTCCTTCGGCACAGCAGCCCCCAGGAATCATTGGCCGGCCTCCTGTCACTGTGGTATCCTTTTCCCAAGCATTCCGTAACAGAAATCAGAGCACATAGTCTTGTGCCTGCGCCCTCAGCATGTTGCTGATAAAGTTCGTTGCATCACGTATATCACTCGTTTGCTCCATTCCATCCATGAAGTTCTTCTGACTGTATCACCACTTGCTTATCCAATCATTATCAGTTGGACGTTCAATTTCTAGCTTTGGACTAAGAATAATGTGAATATTTAGCGTTTTTACTTGTGTGTTCATTTCTCTGGCATCAATAATTATAAACACAATCACTGGATCATCACTGTTTTTACTTCACTGCTCATCTCCTCCCAAAATTCTTTTCTGAGAGGCAAAGGGTGAGAGACCTGGAAGACCTAGGAGGGAAGGACTAGGGCGAACTTTCCCTTCCTGAAAGGGGCAAAGCTCACAGCCAGCTCTTACGAACAGTCCTGGATTTCCTGGCTATTCCAGGTGGCAGAGGTGGACAGAGAGAAAACGGCAGATTCTGTTCTAGAGGCCTCGGCCTCTCCTGCCCACCTCACAGAAGTTCCCAGCATCACAGGGAAGCATTGAGCTGGGCCAATTCAAAAGGTAGAAGATGTCCCACCCACATCTGGGGCCTCTCAGCAAGGCCATGGGGGCTGGGGGCTGACTTCCGGTCCCCTGGCTAGGGGAGAAGAGTGGGCTGACGGGGCCACGCTCCCAACACAGAGCGGTGGGTTCAGTCTCTCAAACACACATGGATGTGGGTCCCCAAGCCAGGCTGTGCAAGGGACTGAACCTGGGCACACAGGTTGATGTGAGTGGACAGCCGTGGTGAGGGTCCTATGGCAGATTGTCCCCACCCCATCCTGGCAGGGTTTGCAGTTGGACAGTGGCACCATGTCCTGCGCTGTCCCACTGTGAATGAGGCCTTGTTTGCTGAGGCGCCAGCCTGGCCCCTCGGTGGAGCCCCTCCTCAGGGCCATCCTACCAGCCAAGTCTGAACAAAGGCCCAGTGTCCTCACTGGGGCAGGAGGTGGCAGGCAGGGTGGCAGCCCAGCTCGCAGGGCATGGGCAGTCAGATCACAGGGACTAGGCCTGGCTTTGTGTGTGTGTGTGTGTGTGTGGAGGGTG
Source organism: Cryptotis parvus (assembly GCA_021461705.1). NCBI lineage: Eukaryota > Metazoa > Chordata > Mammalia > Eulipotyphla > Soricidae > Cryptotis > Cryptotis parvus. Next base: position 1,766 of record JAJIBD010011394.1, read on the forward strand.
GGTAGTGGTGGCCACGCAACTGTTTTTATTAGTTTTGAGCTGCATTCTAGGACAGAGGTCAGAAGTCAGGTGGGGGCTGATGTGTTTGGTCAAGTTGGTGGCTAGAGGCTGGGCAAGGGGTCCTCAAGAGGTTTGCAGGCCCTCTACAAAGTTTGCTGGCCACTAGCATAGCTTGAGGTGCCTCGGCACCCTCTTCAGCCAGGACAACACGCCCCACACACCCCCTTCATCCGTTTCCCTCACAGCCTCTGCAAACTCCTGTGGCCTCACTGCCTCTCTCGTGGCTAGATGGGGCTGCCCACTGACTGGTCTGCTCAGGCCGCCCAGTGCACCCTGGGCAGGCGTTCCTCACAACACATGTCAGCGCAGGCCCGTCACAAGTGATTTACGCCCACAGTTGGTGGGAGCTGCTGAGCACAGTAGAGAATGAGAAAGGTGGGCTAGAGCCATAGCACAGCAAGGAGGGCGTATGCCTTGCATGAGGCCCACCCTGGTTTGATCCCCAGCATCCCATATGGTCCCATGAGCACTGCCAGGAGTAATTCCTGAGCATTGCCAAGTGTGACCCAAAAAATCGATTTAAAAAAAAAGAGAATGAGAAAGATGGGTCCTGAGATGGCCCAGTGGCTTCCACACCTGCCTAGCAAGCATGAAGCATTGAGTTCAGACACTGTTTGTCCAAGGCAATCCTGACAGCTCTCTTGTTCAGGATTCCCAATGCCAAAGGGCCTAGAAGGTGACTTAGGGGATGTGGAGCTATCATACAGACAGTAGGGTGCTGGGCTTACACACAGCCTACCCTGGGTCAATCACCGGCATCCCATACGTCCCTGAGCACCAGCAGGAGTAATTCCTAAGCTCAGAGCTAGGTGTAACTCCCGAGCATCACTGGGTATGACTCCAAAACAAAACAAACAGAAAAGAATTTTCTTAATGTTCCCAGAAAGATGGAGAGATGGTACAGGGGTTGTCTTGAATGTGGCTCACCCCAGTTGCATCCCCAATACCAGCTACGTCCCCTGAGCACCACCAGAAGTGATTCCTGGGCACAGAGCCAGGATTAGCCCCTGAATATTTCTGGATGTGACCTGAAGGACTTCAAAATAAGTATTTTTTTCTTTTTCATTCTTTTTTTTTTTTTTTTTTTTTTTTTTGGTCACACCCGGCAATGCTTAGGGGTTACTCCTGGCTCTGCACTCAGGAATTACTCCTGGCGGTCCTCGGGGGACCATATGGGATGCTGGGGATAGAACCTGGGCCAGCACAGGCCAGTCGCATGCAAGGCAAACACCCTACCCACTGGGCTATCACCCGGCCCTTTTCCTTTTTTTCATACTGAGGCCATGAATGCAGTCCATGGAGCAACAAGGTCATGTGTAAGAGCCCTTGTCTGGGATGCCCTGGCCAGCCACAAGTAAACCGAGTAATAACACTGAAAGAGGCATTTTCTGCTTGCGGCTCAGGACTTGTGGAAATGGAACTATTGAGAGATATTGGAAGGAGCATCACACAGTTCTCATCAGTGAATGGATGTTTCAGAGAGTGATGAATAAAAGCTGAGATTTCAAGACAAGCCTTAAAACCAGTTTTGCAACAGGACCAGCATCCCAACATGCGACCCTGAGTGTGGACTCACTCCTGCTACTCGTGGTTACTCTCCTAGATTAAGGGATGTTTACTCCTAGTTTGCTAAGGGATTTTACACATTTTATTTATATTATTATTATTATTATTATTATTGATTTTGGGGTCACACCCAGCAGTGTTCAGGGCTTACTTCTGGCTCTGCACTCAGGGATCACTCCTGCCGACCCTCAGGAGATTATATGGGATGCCAGGGACTGAAACTGGCTCAGCCGCGTGCAAGGCAAGTACCCCACCAGCTGTATTATCGCTCCAGCCCTGAAGAATTTATACATTTTAATAACACAGTAACATTTCATTTATATTCAACGTTCATGTACAATCAGTTTTTCTTACATCCAGGGAGATTTTTATTATAATCTTTTACTTACTTATTAATGTAGTATCTATAATATATTATGATAGCTTACATAATAGAATATTTTCTAACATACTACCAATATTTCCTTCAGCTAAAACACACTTTTATAGACATTCATATTTTCTCTTTTAAACTAATTCTACTCACTCTTACTAAAATTTATATTTGTAGGATTTACCTATTTCATGTAAACTTTAATATGTGCTAGCACAGAATTATCCATAACATTCACTTTTAATTTATATTTCTTTAAAAATGAAAGATTTCATTTAAAAAAGTACAAACTTATTAATTTACATTTTTGTGAAATTTCAGGAGATGGACTTTTATAACGTTTGTAAGTATCCCCACATGCACAACTGAGAGAAAGAGAGAGAGAGAGAGAGAGAGAGAGAGAGAGAAGGAATGGGAAAACAAAAAGCAAGGTCAAAGCAAAACTGAAGATTTCTGTCTATAGAACCAAATCTACATAGGGTGGGGGATTGAGAAAGTCCTTGGGGACACTGGTGGGGAAGCTGTCTCTCTGGTGATGGGTGTGGTGATGGAATAATGTATGCATGCACACAGAAGTGTGACTAACAATATTATAAATTCTGGTACCTCAATTAAATGGTTGAAAAATAAGAATCAGGGCTGGGCGAAGCCCAGCGGGAGGCATTTGCCTTGCATGCAGCGGCCTGTGTTGGCCTGGGCCGATCCCGCATCCCATATAGTCCCCCGAGCACCGCCAGGAGTAATTCCTGAGTGCAGAGCCAGGTAACCCTGAGCATTGCGGGTGTGACCCAAAAAAAAAAAAAAAAAAAAAAGAAGAATCAGGGCCCGTCGCCTCTGGGGGTCCTGGAAGCAGCCGGATGAGACTCGCCCATCACACTAGCCACCATTTTCGCTGTCTGGACGCTGGGAAACTGCCTCACGACCAGATTAACAGGAGCAAAACCAGTTCGAGCCCAGGTAGGCGGCTCCCAGAAGCAGGAATCACTGGGAATTCGTCAGTTGGAGTCTGGGTTGCCCTTTTCCCCCTCCATTTTGTCGAGCCTGGTGGCCCCACCCAGGAGCTGCGGGGGGCATGCAGAGTCTCACAAGCAGCTGGGGAGGCTGGAACTTCGGCTCACGCCGGGCCCAGCTGACTATGGAGCCCCGAGGAGGGCAGATGGGTTTTGGGGAGTGGGCCCGTTGCCTCTGGGGGTCCCGAAGCAGCCGGATGAGACTCGCCCATCACACTAGCCACCATTTTCGCTGTCCGACGCTGGGAAACTGCCTCACCACCAGATTAACAGAGCAAAACCAGTTCGAGCCCAGGTCGTGAGGCCGCTGCGGCCGCGAGGTCCACTAAAATAGTGAAACAGTAATGTCTTTTAATGCACTGCATTGCACGAAGAGCAGGAAAGTTTGGTGGGAAGGAGATATAAAGAGGAACGAAATGAAATACAGAATCCGCCAAGTAGTTGAGGTGCGGGAGGGGGAGGGAGGTGGGGACATTGGTGATGGGAGATGGGTTTGGGTGGAGGGATGTGTGTTGGAACACTGTAGAACCAAAACTCTACATGAGCATCTTTCAATTGTATGTCTAAAATGGTGTAATAATATTTGCGGGGGGAAAATAATAAAATTAAATTAAAAAAAAAAGAAAAATAAGAATCAGAGCAGTAGTACAGAGTATAGAGCTCTTGCCTTAAACATGTCCGACCTGGTTTCAATTCCCGGCACCCCATATGGTTTTCTGGGCTCCACCAGGAGTGGACTCTGAGCACAGAACCAGAAGTAAGTTCTGAACACACCTGAGTGTGACTCCCCAAATAAAGCAAAGAAATAAAATAAAACAAAACAAAATGCCATTATTAGCATTAGTAACTTCCATGCATCCAAAAACATTAAGAAAGTGAGTAAGGACAGGGTGGAGGGTCTGGGCGATGGTGCAGGAACTTTGCACAGCACAAAGCATGAATGTTAGCACCTTGGTAACGAGGGTACCTCAGCCACTTGATCACTTGATCACTTGAATCCCATTATTCATCGATTTGCTGAATCAGGGCGCCAGTAACATTTCCATTGGACCCTATCACGTGCTAATGTAGCCCAATGGCATCTGGTTGATTCAGGAATATGAAGAGCCTCAAACTGTTCCTTCAGGGTCTTGACAAGGAAGTCTGACCATCTTGTAGGTGGGCGGCCACGTGATCTTTGACATCCCGTGGGATCCAGTCGGTAACGGCTCTAGTCCAGCGGTTGTCTCCAAATCACATTACATGTCCAGCCCATCTGATTTTCGATGCCTTGGCAAATGAGACAGCGTCCCTGATTCTGGAATAGCGACAGAGGTTGGAATTCCAGATTCCTTCTCTGACTTGAGTGAGGCGTGATATTCCAAGCATAGCTCTTTCGATTCCTCTCTGGGAGACCAGAATAGCATTCTCATCCTGCTTTCGTAGGGCCCAGGTCTCTGAGGCGTATGTTAATGCAGGGAGAATGGTGGAGTCAAAGAGATGTGCCCGAGCCAGAGGTTCTTTGTCCTTTTAGCTATTTATTCGATGCCTTTGAAGGCATTCCATGCCACTCTCTTCCTCCTGTGCAGCTCAGGTTTTAGGTCGTTCATCATGTTGACTTCTCGACCTAGGTACACATAACTGCTGCATTCAGAGATATCTGTTCCATTGAGAGTGAATGGGGCCTCAGGAACTAGTTCATTCTTCATGAACATTGTTTTCTTTAGATTCAGCTGTAGACCTATCTTTCCACATTCTCGGTCGAAGTCAGCCAGCATTTGTGCCGCTTGGCTAATGTTTGGTGTTATTAGAACGATGTCATCAGCGGCGGAGGTGGTGTAGTTGCCGACCATCTATCTTCACTCCCATTCCTTCCCATTCTAATTGTCGCATGATGTTCTCGAGGGTGGCACTGAAGAGTTTCGGTGAATCTTTCAGCCACTATATCCAAAAAACAATGACCTGAAATAACAAATCCAAAAAATGAAACTTAAAACTATCAAGGAAAAAACAGAAATACAATTAGGAAGTAAAGCTCTATGTTGGGAGAAAAGATTCACAAACATACATCTGAGCAATGTTCATGCCCTGCGTTCATGGCCAATGACATATAAGGCACTATAAGTCAGCTCAGAAAGATACAACAGCCCAGTAAATGATAGTCAAAAGACTCAAACCAGCATTTTCACATGCACAAATAGATGCCTTAATGATCCACAAACATTAGTCATATAGAAAGCAAATTAAAGCCCCATCAGGATACTATGATTATAACCTAATGGTGAGGATGATGAGGATTAAACAGGGTTGGTGCAACTAGAACTTTCATACATTGCTGATGGAGTGTAAATTGGTACAATCACTTTCAAAACTGTTTGGTGGTTATGCACTAAAGCAAAAAATATGCTTTCTGTGACCCATAAATTCCGTCCTTACATATAGCCACGGGAAATGAACACACATGTCTACACATCTGTGCGCTCTCTAGACTAGAAACAACTCAAATGCCCCTGAAATAGATGTATACACGCCACAGAATGGACTACTTCTCGGAGTGAGAAGAACAAACTGCTAATATGTGTCATGATATGGGTAAGTCTGAAGACACCACATGGATTGGACACAACGTCGATTGGAAACTACCAGAGCATACAGCACTTTCTCCTGAGCACAGGCAATACATAAGTAGGTAAAACTAATCTATGATGAAAGAAATCAGAATGTTACTTTTTAGGTAGGGCTGAGGGGCAGGGGGTCTGAGGAGCCTCCTGGGGTTCTTGAAATGCAACCCTGATCTGGGTAAAATTATTCAAGTCAATAATGTGTGTAGACATTGTGCTTTTATGGTATATCCTAACAAAACCTTTAAAACATAGACCCAGGTGCTGGGGTGATGGCTCGGGTTGAAGGCCACATACTTTCCCTGGGTCAGGCCTTGGGTTTGAACTCACCCTAAGCACCATAAACTGTGACCTGGTACCCTAACACCACTGGGTCTGCCCAGAACCATCAGGGCCAAGCTGGGTGTGGCTGGGAGTAGCCCCAGGTCCCCTGAGCCCTGCCCGGATCCCCAGTCCCCACAAGATTCCTTTATTCTGAGGGAGCTCATTGAGGGTCACTGTGACCCGCACAGACGCTCAGAGAGCTGTCTGTGAGGGGCTGGTGGTTGGCAAGGCTGAGCGGTCCAGGATAGTGGCAGAGAGCACTTGCCTGGGGAAACTCATGGGCGGGACCCATGGTGACGTCACTTGACATTCCTGCCAGCCCTGCTCAGGCACACAAGGGAGTTGGTTCCCAAGGGATAAGTAAATGTTATGTCTCACTTCTCCCCCGTGAGGAGACGTCCCTGCCTTCTGAAGGTTGCAGTGGTCCCTCATGAGTTTCCGTCACCGGGAGGGAAGGGCTGTGTAGGCCCTGGGCCAGTCTCCGTCCCTCAGGTGAATTCAGGTGTGGGTTGAGGAGCCTGAAGAGGAGACTTGTCTCTGCTCCCTATTGCCTCTTACTGGAGGATGCGGTGCCCAGCCCCGCGGGTGCCCTGACTCATGCCCTCCACTACACAGTACAGAATCACATGTAGAAGGTCAGTAGGCTGCACTGACCTCACAACTGATCACCTGTACTTCCTTCCTGTGAGTCACACGGGTGCCACCTGGCCTGACAGGCGTTTGTCAGGGCAAAGCACTCACACCCAAACAGAAGGTCACCCTCACCACCTCCCTCTCCCCACGGTCCCACTCTTCCATTCAGGAGCCCCCCCCATCTCCTCAGCGGCCCTTCTGCGTTCTTCCTCCCAGCTGGCCTACAGGTTCTGTGATGGGTCCAGGCCTCAGGCCTTGCCTGCAGAAGCCCCACAGGACTCAGCCCTTAGTCCCACTTCAAAGCACTTTCAGGAGGAGCTGGGCCCCCATACTACCGATTTGACCCAAGTCTAATTTTCTAAAATTATTTATCTATTTTTAATTGAATCAGTGTGAGATAAGTTACAAAGTTGTTCATGACCAGGTTTCAGTCATACCATGTTCAAACATCCATCCCTTCACCAGTGTACATTTCCCACATCAATGTCCCCAGTTTCCCTCCTATCAAGCCCCAGCCTGCCTCCATTGTAGACACTCTCTTTCTCTCTCTCTCTCTAAGTCTAATCTAATTTACATTCAACACAGTGTATGTCTAAGGAGTTTGAAAAGTTTAGACAGATGTACCTGCGTGTATAGCCCTCAACCAAACTAGAAAATTCACATCTCCATGGAAGGTTCCTGTGTACACCTCTCCTCACCCACCCAAAACCCCCATATTCTGCCCCTACTCCCAAATGACATCTGTGGGTTCCAACATTTCACTGTGATTACACAGGGAAATTTTTTAAGTCTCACTTCTCCCAAAGACTGCTTCCCTTCCCATACTCTTTGGGGCTTGCTGGCTGAGCTCCTGCTCCGAGAATTGAACTCGTCCATTTCTTCTTTCTCCCTCATAAGGATAAGCAAGACTGTTTTTAGTTTTGTGCTATTATGAGAAATGCCTGTGTGTTGCAGTCCACTGTTGCCCAGAGCCTCTGCATCTTGCCTAGAGTTACCTCCTGCAGGCCACTTTGTAGATAAAGGACAAGAAAACAGTTTGAATGTGACAGTATATCTTACCATGTATTCTATGTTAGCTGATATACATAATTTCTCTCACGCTACCACAATCATCATGGGACTAGATAAATCTTACCAGCATATTTACCTGGCTACGTTGGATATCTAACGTAGATATCCGAGAGAAATGCTGTTTGCCTCCAAGCAAGTAAACATGGCTCTCTAATAAGTCTAAAGGCTAATATACAAACAACTATGAAGTCTGGAATCTTGTGAAGGCATGGAATAATATTTACCTGGCTGTAGAATATCCAGTGACAGATGCATGCCTTTGTATTCTGAGATACAGTTCATCTCAGATGCCCCTCCCCCATACACCAAGGACCTGCAGCCTTGGCTGGGCAACATTCACATTTCAATGGGGCTAGGTGAGGTCCTGGGAGAAGTTACCTGAGGGGATTCACCCTAGCTGCTTTCTGTTAACATGGGTGGTCTGGGCTGAAAAGTTATAAAAGCTGTAGCCTGCTTTCTTCCTGGCCTTTTGCCTTTTCGCCTTCTCCCTCTGCTCTCTGCCTCTCCATTCTCTTCCCTGTTGGGCCTTAGCATGTGGTAGAGGCCATCTTGGCCAAGGATTCTAAACTTACACGTGGCCGGGCCCAGCTAGGAACCTAAAGTCTGGGGTTTTCCTGTTATGAAATTGTGTATCAGGAGCAAACGTGAGTAAAGCCTTTTGAAACTTTGCTGGATTCTCAAATCTTTCTCCATCCGCTGGCCACTGTTCCCCTCAGGTAGAAGGGGATCCCTAGACCTTGCTCCCAGATTTTGTTGGGACACCCAGCATACCCCGACACCTATGGCTGCACTGCCACCTCCAAATTCCCCAATACTGACAGCCCAGATGGGGCATATCAAATTAGACCTAAAAGTAACATAGAAGCCAACTAAACTCCAATAAAACAATAACACAGAAGGCTCAACTAGCAACAAATGGCTTAGTAAATCCCTAGACAAGTATTTAACAACCAGAGTGAGATATAACAATTTTCACATAAAACATTGATTTTTAAGCTTGTTAATTTTAATGAACTTTAATTAAAGTTTATTGGAACTTTGTTATCTGACCAGTTTAAACTCTAGAATTGTATCAAAGTTGTAAGTTTTGTCTACATTAAAAATTAAATTAAAAAAATAAATGCTTGGAGTTTCTGTGTGGACATAGACTTTCATTTCTCTTGAAGAAGCAGCTCTAAGTTGAATTTCAGGAGTGTCTCACAGATACATGTATAACTTTAGAAGAAATTTCTAATTTATTTTTTCAAAAGTTTTACAAACTCCTGCAGTAATGGATGAGACTTCTGGTCTCTCCACATTCATGACAAGATTTTATATTGTCACTCTTTGAACTTATTTTTTAATAGCTTTATATATATATATATTTTTTTTTTATGGTACTGGGGTTAAAACTTGGGCTTACTCTTGCAAGGTAAGTGATACCAATGAGATAGCCACCACCCCACCCCACTATTTGTTAATTTTTTCTACAAGTGGTTTTGTTTCCTTTCCCCTTCTCTTGTTGTGATGACATGGCTCATACTCTTATGTTCCATGACTCATGAGAGGGTGCTGGGGATCAGACTCAGGGTCTCACGCATTTGACAGGAATTCTTCCACATTTCTGGCCCCAGGCTGGTTCATTTTAACCATGAGAAGAGATTTGATAAAGGAAATCTAGGGGATGGAGTGATAGCACAGAGGGTGGGATGCTAGCTTGCATGTGGCTGACCAGGTTTGATCCCTGGCATCCCATATGGTTCTCAAGCCTACCTGGAATGATATCTGAGCACAGCTGAGGGTGGTCCAAAAACAAAAGAAAAATAAAAGGAAGATCTAAAACCCAGGTGTCAGTCAACAGTAGAATGCACAGACAGAATGTGGTAAATACAAACCATGCAATATCACTGGGAAATGAAAGGAAACCGGGTCTGATATGATGAGGATCAAGCACACAAAGAAAACACCTCTTACGAGTGATGACATATTATATGACTCCATATATACAAAATGTGCAGGACCAGCACATTCTATAGAGACAGAAACACGTCAGATCAGTGCTGACCTGGGACGAAAAGAATGAATGGTTGAGGGAAAATGGCAAAAGATATAGATTCCTTTCGGAGCATAAAATGTTCTAAAGTTAGTGTGGTGACTCCCAACTCCATGTATTCAAAGCTACTGAACTACGTGTTTTCAACGGGTGAATTGTATTGTCTGAGTATTGAATCTCACAAGTGGTTTAAAACCCCCAGGTTTAATCAGCCTGCTACCTGCTGTGTCCTCAAGGTAAACATACAGATTCCTTGCTGCTGACGCATCATCAGCTTCCTCTTCTCCAGGTGCAGTGGGAATTACACATTTTCCCCCATGAGCTCGGAACCATCTGACCTCTGTGTGATTCTTGATAATTGTTGCTCCTTCTCGTTCTTACTCACCCTATGGTTAGCTCACCTGACAGACTTCTTGTTCCCTCATCTGTTCATTCACCAGCCATATACTCGCCACTTAATATCCATCTACCCAGCATCCATCTATCCACACCCCATCCATTTATCTATCCAGTGATTCTTCCATTTGTCCACTTATTCATCTGTTTATATACCCACTCACCAGCTATTCACCCCTCACCATTCATCCAACACATCCACTTATCCATCCGTTACCCATCCACTTATTCATCCGTTATCCATCCATTCATCTACTATTTATATATTCATCTGTCTAGTCTATCCATCCATCAGTCCATCCACTTATTCATCCATCCATCCACCCACCCACCATCCATACATCCTTTCATCCATCTGTCCACCTATGTATCCATCCATCCATCCATCCATCTGTCCACACATCCATCATTCATTAGTCCATCCATCCGTGCATCCATCCATTCATCTATGCATCTGTCCATTGATCCATGAACCCATCATCCATCCATGCATCTATCCATGCATAGATGTAGACATTCATCCATCCATCTACCCAACCATCCTTCAATAAGTAACCCATGTGCATCTTCTGTATGTTAAGTTTACTCTAGCCTCTGTGAGGACAGTGACAAACACCTGCTAATGGTTCTGGATGCAGGAGGCTGAGCATTCATTGAGTGGGGGTGGCTCAGCTCAGTGCTCCCTGTCACGGGCTCAGCCCCCTCTCCCATGCCTCTAGATGCCCAAGCAGCCCCCTCTCCTCTGCAGAGAGCGCGGAGCTGTGAAGAGGAGCAGGAAACCAGGTGCTCCCGACAGGGACGGACTCCCTGAAGTGACCCTGGTGTTTTCACTGGAGGGTGCCATGCATGCCCGTGTGACCTGTCCAGCTCTGAAGTGGAGGCCTGGTGCTGCAGTTTCAGGAAATGACTCAGGCCCAGCTGGGCTCAGGCTGATAAATGGGGGCAGTGGAGGAGGCCTTGGCACTGTCACCTCCCAGGAAACTTGCTGGAGGACAAGTATCCTCAGAGCTTCCGTCTGGCCCTGAGTCTGGCTCAGATGTGCTATGGGCCCTGAACACAGAGCCCTGCCTTGGCCCCCTGTCCCAGGAGGACACCCTTCTCTCCACATGAGTGACCTCAGAGTCCCTCAGAAACACTCCCCTCAGGCCCTCCAGTCACTTGTCTGCTGTTCCTCTGTTCTGTTGTCAGTGGGTTGCCCCGAGGGGTACCTGGTTCCCTTGGCTCTGACTCCTTGGGTCTTAGCGACCCCTTCCCCTTGGCTGGGTGGGGGGCTCCCCAAGGGTGGGTAGGGGCTTACCGGACCCGGCACCACCTCAGCCCACTGCTGTAGCAGGGCCTCCCCACATTGGCCGCGAGTACTTCTGGTTGTGCCTTCCTCCCTGGGCACCACCCCTGGCACTGTGTACCCGTCCAGAGCTTTCCCATACCTGGAACAGAGGAGGGGGTGAGCTGGTTTCCTTGTCACACACAGGTGTGGTGCCAGGAGCCAGCTTCCCTCATAGGCCGCAGAGAGGCTGCCCTTGGCTGTTACTAGGCCTTTCCCTCAGCGTGAGGCCTGGGAAGGGGCTGATGGGTGGGAGGGATTGACTCATGCCTGGGGACTTTGCAACTAGAGGACTCAGACACTGAGCGTTGCCTGGCCTGGATAACCCCCTCAGACCAGAGGGCCTTTACAGCGTCTGGGCTGGAAGAGGCCCCCAATCTCTGGGAAGGATGGTGAGTCCCCATCTCTTGCCCCTTTCTCCATCTCCTCCCCTTCTCCTGAGATCGCCTGTCCCTCCCTGAAGCCATGCTGCCATCTGGGCACATGGTGCAGGGGCTACTGCCCTGACAAGCCGGCCCTGGCCACCCTGCAGACGCAGAGTCTCACACTCATGCTCCGAGGCTCTCACCACATGTAGCCCCACAGCAGCTGCGGCTCTTGTGCCTCGAGGCATGCGCCCAGAGCCACAGTTCTCCCTGCAGCCCAACCCAATGGGGGCCAGCTGGTGCTCAAGACTGAAACTCCCAGACAGGAAGGCAGGAGCTGCCGGGTGTCTGGGTGTCTTGGGCTCCCCTGAGCCTATCCACGTGCCCTTTCTAACTGGCTGTGGGCAGCAGGATGCTGTCGCTGTGGGCTGCGTGCTCTGGAGCTGTGAAAAGCATCTGCTCCCATCTACAGTGATTGGGCCCTTTCCTTGGGAGACCCTTTGCAGGCTGCCAGTCCCTGCTCAGAGCTGCCTGCCCCACTGTGCATCTCCACTACCAGCGAGTCACTTCCCTTTCATTCCTGCCCTCCAGGACCAATGGCAGCTTGGTCTGAAGGCAGACTGACAACTAGAAGGCCCACCCCGGCCCCTGACACCCGTGGGGGTCCCACAAGCTCTGTTTGGTCTTGTCTGGCCTCCTGCCAGTCTCTCCAATGACCCTCTGACTTCCTCAGGGGAAAACTCTTCTGCTCCACCTTCAGGATGGCTATAACCGGGTGTCTGAGCCCTACTGAGTAAGCCAAGGTTGACAAAGTAGAGTTTTGTTTTGTTTTATAAGACCCAGATAATAGTTTAGGGTTTGTAAGCAAAAGAAAAAAGACAAGACTGAGTTTATGAGTTACTTATGTAATAAGTAACTGTGAAGTGTGAATATGGACCCTGTGAAATGGCTTAGGTCACCTCACATGTGAGGTGTGCTCTCTCTCTCTATATATATATATATAATATCTAATGTTATATTATAATGCTATATATACATATAATATATAATATAATATACATTTATATAATATAGTAATATATTATATAATATATTATACAATATATTATTATATATTTATATATTACATAACATAATCACTTAAAATGTGACAGCTGGGTCCAGGAGAGCCTCAGAGCTATGCTAGCTCATGCCTAGCATGGGCGAGGCACCAGGCTCAACCCTCAGTAGTCACACCCCTTAGGACCCCCCAGGGGCAGTTCTGGTGGCCCCGAACATGGCTGAGTGTGGTGGCACTTAAAGAAATATATAAAAACCACTCGCAGTGGACAGTCCCTAGAAACAGGTGCAAGTCTGGGCTTGGTCCTGGACCTGAGCTCTGCAGATCCATTTGTTTGTTTTGTTTTGGGGCTGCTCAGGGCTTACTCTTGCCTCTGGACCCTGGGATCACTCCTTTTGGTGCTCAGGGGAGCATATGGGATACTGGGGACCAAACCTGGGTTGGCCTCATGCAAGGCCAAACACCCTCCCTGCTGTACTACTGCTCCAGGCCCAGCTGCTCCAGGCCCTCACCATTCCATCTTTCTCAGGAGCTGCGGGGTGTTTGCCCATGACCTCATCTTCACTAAATGCACTCCAGCAGGACCTGGTACCAAGGCAGGAAAACGTGTTGAAATCCACTGATTCTTCCCTGTAGCTGGGCCTAATCTGGGTACTAGTTCCTGTTCCTAGCCAGTCTGGAATAATTCTCCTGGTCTCTCAGAGTTCACGTCAGGCATCCGCCCCGCCTTTCCACTCAGCCACATTCAGCCCACAAATGCCTTTTTTCCCTTCCTTTGCATTATCAGAGTTGAATCTGGGCAGGAGAGGGAGTACAGTGGGTAACTTACATTTCCTTTGCACAAGTCAACCTACATTTGATCCCTTATACCCCACAGGGTCCCCGAGTTCTGTTAGGAGTGATCCTGAGCACAGAACCAGGAGCCAGCCCTGACCTCCAAACAAACAAAATCAGAGCTGGCATCCTAAGTGCCCTGGCTGATACAAACACAAACAAGACATCTCATGTCATCCAGCCAGGAGGCAACTTTCTGAGCTTGTGGTCTGGGGCCAGGAACTCTACACATCCCTGACGCTGGCCCTTTGGTCCTCAGGTCAGACACAGTTGCAATGATCTCATGTCCGAGACTTTTGAATGCAGTGCTGGAGTCTCCAAGCCCCTATGAAAAGGAAATGGCACTAGCCCTGTCCACACCCTTTCCTCCCATCAGAACAGCAACTATGCTTCAGGTCATAAAGTCAGGGGGCCACACTGGGCAGACTGTTTCTTGAGGCCCAAACTGGACCTGGAGGAGACCCAGTGCAAAGGCGGGAAAGGGGATGGGCTGCCCAGATTGCTGAGGGTGGGAAAATGGACCCACAGTCTTGGTGCTCACTGCTTCTTTCTCTCAGTCCCTCTTTTCCGCTCCCATTAAATGGCCACTTTCCAGCAGCTGGCCCTTGTGAGCTTCAGTTTCCAGTTTCCTGCTTTCATTCTCCAACCCCTGAAAGTTTATACCTAGGTCTCCCTGCAAACACACACACACACACGCACGCACGCACACACACACGCACAACTACTGCAGGCTCACAGCCTTTAGCTGCCTGCTAACTTACACCTCCTAGCTCCGCACCTAGTCTATCTCCCCAGATCACTGCCAGTTCTCAGCTCATACATCCTCACAGCTCTCACAGCTCCCTGGCCAGGGTGGGTGGGGTTTCTCTACCCCAGCACCAGAATAAAAAATCTTGGGAAGGATCCTGAAGGGTGCAGCTGGGTTCTGGACTCTCTCCTGACCAGACGCAGAAGGCAGGACCCGGCTCAGTCTCGTGGAACCGAAGTGGCAGAAACCAACTGTGCTTGGTTGTCAACTACTACGCCCTCGCCCTGGCCACACCTCGCTGCAATGCAGAATTGAAGCTCTCCTCCAGAGAGAAATCTCAATGGGGCGGGGTGGGGGTGTGTCTCCTCTAGCTTAAACTTGGCCTGGTCTAGTAACTCGTTCTGACGAAACAAGGCAGACGTGATCAGGTGTCTCTCCTAGACATTCAGAAGCCGTGACCTCGTCTTCCTTTTCTGCTCTTCTCATCTGAACAAGCCTGGCTCGCCCACTGGGTCAAGAGACCAGCATCTCAGGTCCTCCTCATCCCAGTTGATGACCAGCCAGCTATCAGGCGTGGTTGAGGCCAACCTAACCCAACCCACCTGCTGATTTGCATACCTGTGAGTAAGCCGGCCCAGATCAGCAGCACTGCTCACCTCACACAATCCACAGACAAAACGAAATCAGTGCTTTCAGCCATTAAAGACAGCTGCTATGCAGCAAGAGCAGACTGCTCCGTGGCAGAGGACTTACATACACCTGGCGTCCTCTTGCCTTCCGTGCACAACGTCTCGCCAGGGAGTCAGGCCCAGATAGTTCAGCCCCTTCCCCCAGAGCCACTCTTCTGATATCCGGTAATTTCCCTGCTTCCTGCCCGAGCTCACCTTACCGAGGAGTCCTGTATTGCTGCCCTGCGGTTCACAGTCCTGATCCAATCCACACCCACACCCAGCCTGAGGGGTACCTTGTTCTCTCCTACCTGACTGACAAAGGCAGAGAACTTCCAAACCCCGCGGTGGCAGAGACAAGGTGATTTTCACGAGGCATGTAAGGACCACGGTGGAGAAGGCTCAGGACCTCCCTGCACCTTGGGGATTCTCTGTTAAGCCTCCTCTCTGCCCGCTCACGCAGCAGAGAGGAGAGAGCAGCCTTCGGAGCTCTGCTCAGAAGCCACCACGAATGTCATCCGACAAGACCAACAGAGTCTGGGGGCAGCCCTTCAGGGCGGGCACTGCTGCCGGCTGTTTGAGTGGCGGCTCACCAGATGATGCTGTTCCTGCGTGGTGTAATAGGGAGAAACTGCCACTGGGGGAGCGCGAACACTCTCAACGCAGCTGAGGCTGGGCTTTGTTTGCTCCGGTTTGCTTTGCTGCCTTCTAGTTAAAGGCTAGAAATCTCCGGCCAGGGAGAGTCAGCGGAGCAAGTACCGCTCGGCTTCAAGCCACACGCACAGTGCTGTCCCCATAGCTTTGCTGCCTGAGTGCCCGTGCCACCACAAAGCATGCACTCTGTAGCAGAGGTTACCACCTGGTGTGTGCGTGTGTGTGTGAGAGTGAGAGAGAGAGAGAGAGAGAGAGAAAAAAAAAAAAAAAAAGAGATGGGGGGGGGGGGGGGGGGGGGGGGGGGGGAAAGCACAATAGCGCCTCCTTGTGCCTGGGGGTGGTCCTCTAAAAATTGAAACAAAACAAAACCAAAAACAAAAGCTAGAAAGCTTTTGATCCAGTTGTAGAAGTCAGAACAACCCCCCGCCGCCTCTCTTTTTCTCCTCCCCCCCCCCCCCCCCCCCCCCCCCCCCCCCCCCCCCCCCCCTCCGCCTCCTCCTTCTTCTGCTCCTCCTCCTCCTCCTTCCCTACTCCCCTCCTCCTCCTCCTCCTCCTCCTTCCCTACTCCCTCCTCCTCTACACCTGGCAGTACTCAGGGTTTACTCCTGGCTCTGCACTCAGGGACCACTCCTGCCAGACAGAGCTCAAGGGACCTTATGTGGTGCCTCACATTGAACCTAGGTGCCTTCCCCTGTGCTGTTTCTCCAGCCCAGACATAATCCGAGAGGGAGGGAAGTAACGCTGACCAGCTCACCTTTGGGTGGCCTTGTTCATCCTGGTCTTGGCCATGGCCAAGGGGAATTGGCACGTGAGTCAAACAGGCTGCAGAAGCAGGAAGCAATATCCAGGGAAGGAGGGAAGAGCCAACAGACAGTCCTACAGCCGGAGTGAGGCACCGGAGGTCAGGGAAGCACTGACTGAAACATGGAAACAAGAAACAGGGTCAGGTCGGGAGCGATAGTACAGCGAGTAGGGCGCTTGCCTTGTACCTTGTCCCGGATTTGATCCCCGGCATCCCGTATGGTCCCCTGAGAATCGCCAGGAGTAATTCCTGAGTGCAGAGCCAGGAGTAGCCCCTGAGCATTGCTGGGTGTGACCCCCAGAAAAGCGGAAAAGAATCAGGGTCACTTTGGGGGTGGCTGAAGAGAGAGAGGTCGAGGCTGGGACAGAGGCGACCTCACAGGGCCCTGAGTGCCTTAAGGGGCCCGAAGGGGCTCAGGGGCGCGGGACATCGTCTAGGTTGGCCCTCCGGAGCCCTCACTTCCTATCCTGCTTCTTCTTCTTTTTCCTTTTTGGGTCACACCCGGCGACGCTCAGGGGTCTGAATCACTCCTGGTGGTGCTCGGGAACCATATGGGATGCCGGGATCGAACCCGGGCTGGCACAGGCCGGCCACGTGCAAGGCAAACGCCCTACCGCTGGGCTATCGCCCGGCCCCTATCCTGCTTCTTACACTCACAGGCATTTGGGCCAGGATCAGGAACTGAGAGCAGAGCCGGAGACAGCTCTCGTCTGGCCACTGCATTTGCTCAGAATTTTGTCTGCTTTTTACAGCTACTGAAAACCTGCATTTCTAGGTTCTCCTGGGAAATTGGAAGATCTGACAACAATCGGGCCTCTGATCTCACCTGGAGAAGTGTGCCCGTGGTCACAGCTGTCCGCTACCCCTGCCTCTCCCAGGAGCCTGCCCCAAATGGTGTCCTGGCATCACTGCCCTTTGGAAGGGCATTTACTATATTGCTTTCTTCTGGGGGGTGGATTTAGGGAGGGCACACCTGTTTGTGGGTAGGGCTCACTCCCGGCTCTGTGCTCAGGGATCACTCCTCGCAGGGCTTTGGGGGGACCCTGCTGGGTGCTGGGATGACCTACCTTAACCCATGTCAAGTCCTCCACCCCTTACTATTATTTCCTTACAGCGAGAAAGTACTTTGTCTCCCATGTAGCAGGCAGAGTCTGGCCCCCAGGACGATCACTTGTTAACCCCCGTGACAGGCATATGGGGTGTCGGCTGACTCAAGGGGAGGGACAGGAACTGGAGGACTCAGTTGACATATGCACATCTCAAATGCCTGGAAAGGTAGAAGGTGGGGCCACAAGGCTCAGAGGGAAAGTGCTCTCCTTGCTCTGCTCCACCTGACAGCCGTGCGGGACGTCATCCCCCGACCCCTTTCAGCCACACCACAGCCATGCATGTGCTCACACCTCAGTTCAAAGGCATGAATGCAGAGAGCCAGAACCACAGCCACAAAGGTGTGCAAAGACCATGCTTGGGAGTGTGATACTGAGCACTGCAGTGACCCGGAAATAAGGGGTACAGCCACCAGGCAAGAATATGCTAGAGTATCACGGCTAGAGAGTGTCACGCCCAGGGAAGCACCGGAACCTGCTGTGCACTGGCCACCAACACAAGGGAGAATGTGCAAACGCCTCAATCAGCATGGTGGCCACAGAGGCATCTGCAGAAGGAAGGGAGAGAGAGAGAGAGAGTGTGTGTGTGTGTGAGAGAGAGAGAGAGAGAGAGAGAGAGAGAGAGAGAGAGAGAGTGCCAGGGAGCTTGGACAGGGGTCAAGGCAGTTGCTTTGCATGAGACTGGCCTGATCTGGATCCCCAGCACCATGGATGGTTCCTCCAGCCCTGCCAGGAGGAATTCCTGAACACAGAGCCAGGAGTTACCCCTGAGCACCACAAAGCCCTGCCCACAATAAATCAAGACAGTAAAGTCTTTTGAAAAAAAGAAAATAGAGGCAGTGTCCGTCAGGAAGATGCAGACGCCGGCGTGTCCTGTTTGTCCTCGTTTGCTGAGTCCTTTCCCAGCTTGTTTTTCTTCTGTGTTCCTGAGCCTTTAGGGGCCAGAACTTCCTCTTACTGTAAATCATCTAACCTGGCCATTCAGCACTTGTCTCCAAATTGCCTTTTGCCTTGTCAGTTTTGTTCTGTGCTGTTTTTGTGTTTGGGGCCAGACCCAACAGTGTCAGGACTTGCTCCTGGTTCTGTGCTCAGGGATTACTCCTGCAAGTGCTCAGGGCACCCTATGGGGTGCTGGGGATTGAACCCATGCCGGCCATATGTAAGCAAGCACCTTACCCCGTGTTCTCTCTGGCCTCCACTCCTTTTCTTGCAGCTGGGTAGTCTGTCGTGTAGATATACCACAGTTTCCACACAGACGTCTGTTCTGGTACACACGGGCTGTTGCCGAATTCCAGCTATTGTGAACAGTGCTGCAGTGAACACAGGAGAGCAAACTTTCCCCCCGCCCCCCCTTTTAGACTTTATGATAGCGCAAAGGCATTGCAGTAGAAGTCATACTTCAAATTTTGACCTTTTCCTGGGACAGCCTTCTGGGCTCCAGCTCTCTCCACACGCTGGGCAGCAGTGGTGATGGGCCCGTCAGCTGGATGCAATTGCAGTGGGCAACAGATGGTTTTTTACTTTGAGTGTAGTTTCCAACGCATCACACGCCTATTCATTGGTCAATGCTCATTGTAAAATAGGTCTTGTTTAAATGATTTTGCCCAACTGTGGGCTTAAGTATGTGTTTTAGGAACATTTAAATGGGCCAGGATTGCTGGAGCGATAGCACAGTGGGTAGGGCGTTTGTGTTGCACGCAGCCAACCTGGGTTTCATCCCTGGCATCCCATATGGTCCCCTGAGCACCACGGGAGTAATTCCTGAGCAAAGAGCCAGGAGTAATACCGGAGTATCACCGGTGTGACTCAAAACGCCAAAAAAAAAGGGGGGGCAGGATAAGCAACGATGCTCGCACATTTGGGATGAGCGTGTGTAAAGCATTATTTATTTATTTGTTTATTAATTTTTGCTTTTATGGGTCACACCTGGAGATGCTCAGGAGTTACTCCTGGCTCTGCACTCAGGAATTACTCTTGGCAGTGCTCAGGGGACCTTCTGGGATGCCAGGGATCAAACCCAGGTTGGCTACCTGCAAGGCAAATGCCCTATCTGCTGTGCTATCACTCCGGCCCCAAAACATTTTCGATTTAGTGGGTCTCATCCCTTCCTGGAGGTAAGACCAGGCGAGCTGCTATTGCACGACTCCGTCTTCCTGAAGATTCTCAGTCCCTGGAGTGCAGGCTCACAGTGTAGCGTGGCTCTTCTTTTGAGGTGAAGGTGAGGCCACCCCCTCAGGCTTAGGGATCTCTATTCTTCTGAGGTTTCCTTTTAGTAGACGTGTGACTGAGGGCTGAATCCTTGGAGAGGCCCTTCCCACCTGCCCTCAGCCCTCAGATGCACAACACTTGGGGTACCAATGCAGCACCCAAAGTGTGCGGGTCATGGGGGCAGTGGGGATCACAAGGACCTTTGTACATCAACACTATACACCATTTTAACAAGTTCCTAAGTGTTGATAAAAAATTTAATAACAAACAAATACGCAACAGACAGTTCCCCAGACTCACACCTATTGCTTGAAATGGCAGGTAAGAAATCAGAGAGGGCTGGAGTGATAGTACAGCTGGTAGGTTGTTGGCCTTGCACTTGGCTGACCTGGGTTTGATCCTCTTCATTCCATATGGTCCCCAAGTGCCAGAAGACATAAAAAACTGAAGAGAGAGAGAGGGGGAGGGGAGAGAGAGAGGAGAGAAGAGAGGAGGAGAGAGAGATATCAGATTCCTAGCTTTTATAGTTTTCTTCAGTTTCCTTTGTCTTTTTTGGGAGGACAGGGTGCTCAGGGCTGACTCCCGGCTCTGCACTCAGGAATCACTCCTGGTGGGTTCAGGGGACCGTATGGGGTGTCAGGGACGGATTCCAGTTTGGCTGTGTGCAAGGCAAGCTTCTCCTCCCCTGGACTATCACTCTGCCCCATTTCGCTTTTGTTTTTTTTCTAAGTAACAGTTGTTTACAAGACGTAAGTAACTATATGTTTTAGGGGCACTAAGGTTCCCATCCCACATCTGCCACCAAAGTGTCAATGCTTGGCGCCGCGCTCCATAGGGCCCTCCCCCCCTCCCCACCAGTAACCTCAGTTCTGCCATCAGATCCTTTCCCCCAGCTGCACCCCCGTGGCTCTGCTCTGAGCCGAGTCTAAGGGCATTGGTACCACTGCCCGCCCCTCGCTTGGCTTCTTCATGCACGAGAGGGATCATCTGCCATTCGCCTTTCTCCCTGACTGCTGGTCAGCATGACACCTGTCTGTGGCGCAGCAACCTCCCCTTTGACCTGAGTCTCCCTCCACTCACCTGTGTTTGGATGCTGGGATTCCCTCCAGCTCCCTCTGCAGTGCTCACTAGTGCTGCTTTGAGCCTTCCTTACCTTGGTGTCGTGCCTCACGGTGTGACAATCCATGTTACAATGCCTCAGTGATACTTAGCCGAGACTCACTTCCTGCGTCTTCAGAACTTTGCTTCTTCCTGCTTCCTCTATCTGACACTGCACTGATTGGCAGAGGCCCGGGCCCCACAACCTGCGTGTTCTTGCCCACCTTGTGGAGCAGACACACAGACTCCTGAAGTTCTTGACAATAGACAGTGATGGGCCCAGCATCCTGCTTGATCAGCGATGAGTCGCCAGCACCCAGCACCCATCTCTAAGGCTGTGGCCCTGTATACTTGCAGCTCTCACTGCCGCCAAGCAGAGCCTGAGAAAGGCATTGGGTGCCTGCGACTAACTGCAGGGAGAGGAAGGCAGGGGAGGGAGCGGAAACCAGGTCAAGGACAGGACTCTGGCAATTGAACCCTCACTTTGTTCACAGGGAACAAGGATTATCTACACTGCTGCAAAGAAAAGAATTCCCTGGACGCTCCTACTTGGTGTGTCTGTGTGTGCGTCTGTGTGGGTGCATGTGTTCGTGTGTGTTTCTCTATGTGCGTTTGTGTGTCTTTTGTGTGTACATGTCTGTGTGTCTGTGCTCATACATGTGACTTCCCTGTCAAGTTGTGAGCTGCTAACAACAACTTTAGTGCTGTGTGTGTGGCGGTGTCGGGCAGCCAAGGGGATCTCTCCGGAGCTCTGTGGTGCCTTGTTGCTCCAGCAATCCCTGTAAGGGACAAAGAAGAAATGACCAGAGGGAGCTGATGAGGTCTCCCAGAGGGGGTTGTCACGAGATACAAGAGCAGAGCTTCAAGGGGCAAACGGCTAGGGTTAAGGTAGCTGCCTGGTCCTGCCTCCAAAAAGCAGCGTGGATGTCAGGAGGGGAGCGGGCAGCTGCAGAGCCAGAGGACGGGGCACCGGCAAGCCATGGGGTATGAGCACCCAGCTATGGTCTCCCGAGGCCCACTGGGAGGAGCGATTCCTGAGTGGGGGAGCGAGGAGTAAGTCCTGAGTATTGTCAGGTATGGCCCCAAAACCAAAATAAATAATAAATAAATGAAAAACAAATAAAAAATTTTTTTTTTTGCTTTTTTGGGTCACACCCGGCAATGCTCAGGGGTTACTCCTGGCTCTGCACTCAGGAATTACTCCTGGCAGTGCTTGGGGACCATATGGGATGCTGGAGATCAAACACGGGCTGGCACCGGCCGGCGCGTGCAAGCAAACGCCCTACCCGCTGGGCTATCGCCCGGCCCCTAAAATTTAAAATCATTAGTATGTTTGAGTAAGATCAGAGTTTAATGTTCCTTAACTGAAAGAATGAAAGTATTCCGAAGACTTATGGTCTGCCAAGTAGCAGAACATCTGTTATGAGACCTTATAACTTCAGGTCTTTTATATTAGCTTTATTATCAGATCTTTCAGAAATCTTATCTTGGTTTGAAGACTCAAGTTTTCGTCTTTTGAGAGCTTTGTTACTTTGGTTAAGTGGGTGACGATCATTTTGTAGCGGTTTGTGTGTTTAAAGTGTTTCATTTGAATTTTTAAAAATACTTATTTCTCTTGGGGCTGGCGAGATATACAACAGGTAGGGCACTTCCCTTGCTCTAGGCTAACCTGGGTTCAATCCTCGGCACCCAATATGGTTCCCTGAGTCCTAGCAGGAGCACAGTTACCTCTGAGCACAGACCCAGCAGAAAGCCCTGCTGCGTTTGTATTTTTGCAGTGGTCAAGCCCAGGGAAGCACCCTTCCACTTGAGAATATTTATTTGTTCTTGGGCCACACCCAGCGGCGTTCAGGTTCTGCACTCAGGGATGATTTCTGTCTGGAGCGACTCGGGAGCCATAAGGGTGCTGGTGATTGAACCCGCATCAGCGGCATGTAAGGCCAGCCCCCTCCCTGCCGCACCTAACCCATCAAACCTGCTGTACTAGTAACCTGCTTTAGCCCCCAGGATGATTATTTGGTTTGAGCCACACCTGGCAGTGCTCAGGGCTTACTCCTGGCTTTGTGGTAGGGGCTCACTCACTCCTGGTGGACTTGGGCGACCACATGGGGTTCTGAGGGAACCCAGGTCTGCTAAGTGTGTAGGCACCTTACCTGCTCTATTTTCTCTCTGCCTCCCACAATCTTTTTAAGGGGACACACCTGATTTGGCTGGGGCCAACTGGGGCTCATGCTTGCTGGGATTGTACATGCCAGACTTGTGTTCTGATGCCAAACTTCTCTCCACCCCCATTCTAAAATGTTGATTCTCCATACAGCCCTACCTTCAACTCCCACCTCGGAAACGTCCTGGAACGGGGGTTCTTCCAGACACCCAGCTCCCCACGAATCGTTTTACTGCTGATGCAACCACACTGGCTACTGGTGGTTTGATCCTGCATGTACAGAGCATGTATACACACGCACACCCATGGGCACATGCATGCACATCCAGGGAGACACAAGCACACCCACAGGTACACCACACATACATCCACAGGTGTGCACACACATCCATGCACACCCACAGAACATATGCAAGCACACACTCAGATTCACTGGAGACTCATGTACGTAAGCAGTGCTGGGCTCCGGAACCATGAGTGCTGAGCAGCGCTAACCTGGGAGAAACGGCAGCGACAGCACAGCGCCTGCTGACCCATCATGGAGGGGACCCGAGGCCTGGGACCCGAGTGCTGACCCATCATGGAGGGGACCCTGCGGCCTGGGACCCAAGTGCTGACCCATCATGGAGGGGACCCTGCGGCCTGGGACCCGAGTGCTGACCCATCCTGGAGGGACCCCGCGGTTTGGGATGGGGTATTGAGAAGTGGGTGAAGGCTTCTGATGACCCCCACTTTGAACAGCACCCTGAGCTTGGACAGGTTCCAGGTCCCTAATTTCAGAAAACCTAGAGGGGCCCTATCAAATCCTGGTCAGCAGGCACGTGAGTACCAGCCCCAGCACATGGCCTGGCTGTTTGCATTCCACCACCAGGCGGCCCTGGTTCTAGAACCTTCCTGGGGGGGGGGATCAAACAGTGCCAAAGCCAAGCTGCCAGCTTTGCTTTCTTTCTCTTTCTGCAAGGTGATCAGGCAGGGGTGGTCGATCAAAAAAGAAAACCAAAGCAAACCACTCCTTTGCACTCACAAAAGAGCTAATTCGCCAAACCTTCGTTTTGTCCATTTATTTAGAAAAAAATTAACATGGGCAAATGAGATTCCTCAGTGTTACAACAGAGTATAGAAATGTCTAGCAGTAGTCAAATAATCTGATCTTTAAATACAAAATAACCACATGAACACCTAATATACAGGTTTCATCTGAATACATATTTATTAGATAAATATTAGAGGTGTCACATCATCTAACTACATACAGCTTTGCAAGACTAGAAATCACAATTAGTTTCTGACCAGTTTAAAGTATGAAATGATCGCAATTGTACACGGATGTACAAAGACAGCGGCTTCGGCGGGTCACTGCAGGCTGCACTGGGGTGTGGATGTGGGGGTGTGTCACCTGCGATCATGATATCAAAAATTATACAAAGTATGAATTTGGTTACAATTTTCTTCTGAAATCCCCGTTTCTTTTCATTATTTCCATAGCACCCTAAAAATACACAGGTGGCAGGACCAGTACACTGAAGCTAAGTAGTACATGTAGGTAAAATAAAAACAAGAACAGAAAAAAAAAAAAGAAAATTCCTTTCCACACGGGGTCAGAGTATATTACACGGAGGGGACCGGATGTGGCGAGACCTCACAAACGCTAGCAAACAGGGTCTAGTTTTTCCACGTTTAAGATGGAGTTCCAAGCCTTTTTTTTTGTTTGTTTTGTCTTGTAAAATAAAAACAATACACATTCCAGGGGCAATGAATGCATCTGTTAACTTGTCTCTATTTCTCATTTACATATATACACGTCTCTTGGGGGTACTGCTGGGGCCAGCAGAGAAGCAGGCGTTGGCTCTCTTGGGGGTGGGCTGGGGGCATTCGGGACTCCCATGAAGACAGTATTAGAAGTTTCTTCAAACTAAAATGGCTACGGAACGTGATGCGTGGGTAAAGCTTCAAACCAAGAGGTGGTGACTGCCCGGCTGGGCCTGCTGTCCACTGTGGCTGGCCTGGCCAGACCTGGGGCGGACACCAGTCGTGAGTGGCACACTGAGCCCTCGGGTTGCGTTTTTTTATTTTTATTTTTTTTTGCTGAGGTGACTTATGGCTCCAAGTGTCGTCGGTGGGGTCTGGGAAGCGGGTCCCAGAACTCCAGGCCGACCTGAGGAAGGGCTGTCTTCACTGGGTCTGTCCTGAACAGGCGTGCACTGCGGCCTCAGGTGACCAATGGAGGCCTCCCACAGCCCTTGTCCGGCTCCCAGCTCCCTGCAGACTGGGGCAGCTGGGTGGTGGGTGACTGAGGGTGTCCCCCCCCTAAGAACCCCACGGGCCCCAGGGTTTTCTCGGAAAGCAGTGGCCGGTAGAACTGGTGAACTGAGGGAGGCGTCTGGAAGCCTGTGGACACGGGACATCCCAGATGGCTGCCGGGCTGCCTGCGGGGCGACTGGCCACTGGGCAGGGCTGCTGCACACCCGGGGACAGCTCTTGCTGCCCAGGGTGAGATGGCTCTTGAGACGGCAGCATGGACACCCTGTGAGCGCTTCCTTCCTGGATGGACAGACGGCCCTGGCGACATTTTTGTTTTTGTTTGTTTTTAAAAAAAAAGGACTCGGTCTTTGTCACTGAGTCAAGGTCATTTTAAAAACACCAGCAAAGGCTATAACCAGGTCATGAAAACATTGAATATTATCAAAGACAATACTAAAATATTCACAAAGATATTTACAAAAGCAATTCTTAAAATAATCGATTTGCATACTGAACACCACGCTGTCAGAAAAAACCTCAACAACGGGACAAAGGGGGCAAAAAAGGTGGTGGTGGGGTGGGGAGACGGCTGGCAGCTTGCCCAGGGAGGCCTGTGCGGTCGTGAGGACAGTGGCTGGGCCGGCAGCTGGGGCTGCCATGTGTGTACGCGGGGAGTGCTGGAGGCCACCGGCCGGGGAGCTGGGGAAGAGATGGACAACTGCCACCCACAGCCCAGAGCAGCAGTAGGGATGATGCCAGACAGCTGGTGGGACAGGGAACACAGAAGAGGCTGAAACAGAACGGATGCAACGTGCCCCAGGGACCCCAGAGAGATGGGGCGGCAGGAAGACTGCTTCTGAGGGAGGGAGCAGAGAGGTGAGGTGGAGAAGTGGGACAGGAGGAGGCAGGCCCAGCCTGGCACGCAGGGACAGGCAGTGGTGGACGCCCCGCGAGGCTAAATGGGCTGGTGCCTCCCCAACAGACCCACTTGGCTAGAATGAGGGATGGGGAACCGGGGTCCCGTGGAGCAGCCTGGGAGAGGCAGGTGAGAGCAATGGCTCGCTCGCTGGCAAGTTCAACATCCCAGCCTTCAGCTGGCTGCCTGGCCTGTGAGCCTTTCAACGCAGGGAGGGGCTTGCAGCGAAATCAGAATCTGCTTCTCCTGGGACTCACGGTGGGCCACTCCCGCCCCAGCATAGGGCACCATCACTGCAGTGGGCTCCTGGGACTCACCACAAGCCACTTCCTGCCCCAGCTCGGGCACATCACTGCAGTGGGCTGCCTATGCCCTGCCCCCCATGGGGCGCCATGGGGCTGAGTCCAGAAGCCATGGAGGTCTGCCTGTGCAGAGCCCCACTCTCCCGGGCCCCAGTGCGCTCAGCACCGCCCCCCCCCCCGCCACCACCTTGCTTGTTGTCTCTGCTCTACAGGAGCGCATCGGGTCCCTCTTTGCATCAGAGTTCGGGGTCAGGGCGCCCTGGGCCACGGAGAGCTTGTCCCGGAGGTTTGTGCTTTTCTGTGGTGGCGGGGAGGTTGGCACAGGGGGTCTCTGTGCCCCACAGTGCCGCCCGCCCGGCTGGGGCTCACCTTGTCCAGGCACGTGGCTTCTCTCGGGCTCAGTCACTCAAAGGAGGCTCTGGGCTAGCGCTCAGGGCCACAGCACTGACACTCGTCGACCCTCAGGGACCATGGAGTCGGCACACGAGGGAGCGGACGTGGCGGGCGGGGGGGTGCCATGGAGGGCGGCCCCGATGAGGGTGGCTATCGGGGCAAGCTCTGGGAGCCTGTCACAGTGCCCTCTCCGCCCTCCACGTGAGGAGACCCCAACGGCAGGTGTGAGGGGCGGCCCGGGGCCGAAGCAAGTGTGAACTGAGGTGGGGGGCAGGGACGGGCAGGCGGCCCTATTGGGCCTCAGTTATTCTCGAAGAGAGAGGAGGTCATCATTGCTATTGCTGGGCAGGTCAGGGGGTCCAGGTACGAGAGAAGCTCATCAGGGTTGGTGAGTTCCGGAAGGAGCTGGAAGAGAAGCAGATGCCCATGTGGAGGCGCTGGCGCCGCACGGGCCGCGCCCTCAGCCTGTCCCCAGGCCCCTGATCCTGGCAGCTGGGGAGTCTGGCAGGGCCTCTGTCCACCTGTGGGGCGCAGGTCTACTGCAGGCTGGGAGAGAGGGGTGTTGGCCCACCTGGGGGGTCACAGGAGCTCCCCGTGGCCCCGGGCATTCCACACCAGCAGGACTCTCCCCGCCACCAGGCAGGCTGGGCAGGTTGGCACCCCCTCATATCCTGCGCCCTCCCATCAGTAAAGGCAGTGCTGCCCCCTGGAGTCTCGCATGGGGTCCTCATGGGGAGCAGAGCCCTTTGCCGCAGAGCTGAGTGGCCCTTAGTCACCATGCTGGCCAAGAGGCCAGGGCCACAACAGGAGAGAGAGGGGCGAGTCCACTCAGGAACTGGAGCAGACGGGTCCCAACCCTGGCCTCCATTTCTACCGCAGTCCCGCCCCTGCCCCCATCCCAGCCTGCGCCCACCGTCAGCCCCACACGGGGCCCTCAGAGTGAGTGATGGAGCGAGCAGAAGCAGCCGGGCATGACGACAACACAGGACAAGAAACGGAGACAGACAGACACCAGCGAGACAGACGGGGTCCTGGCACTGACCCTCCCCCTGTCTCGGGCTACAGTGTGGGGGGCAGGGCACTGGGGAGCTGCCTCTAGGACGCCCATCTGGGGAGGGGGACAGGACAGGCCTGTGCTGAGGGCCGTGGCGTGGCCTAGGGGACGGGGCGGGTACCCTGTAGCTGGGTTCCCCCCCCCCCTCGTGACTGCCCACCCGTCCTGGTGGCACCTTCGCCCCTCTGGGGCCTGCACCTGACACCCACCCTGCTGTCTGGGGAGGGCCCAGGGCTGGTGACCCCGACTTACATCCAGCGAAGGCTCCGGCATGTCGGACGCTCCCTGTGCTCGGCCTGACCCTCTAAGGCTGAGGAGGGTTAAAGGTCAGGTCGCTGTGAGGATGGTTGCCGGGAGCGGCCTGAGGCGGTTGCCGGGGAGGCTGGGAAGGAGGAGCCGCACTGTGGTGTAATGGGGGCCCTGCCTGGCTGCTGGGGTGAGGGGCGTGCAAGCCTTGCTGCATGGAGGGGGTGGGGCTGGTCAGAACTGCCAGCGTGGGGCATCTGTGGAGGAGGAGAGCAGGAGAAGAGAAAGGTGAGGTGACGAGGTACAGCGACGAGATGCCTGGAGAAATGAGAACCAAACAAAACCAGGAAAATAACAAACCCCAAACAAAGCCACCCGGGCAAGATCGAATGTTGGTTTGTTCTTTGGCAAAGAAACGAGGAAAAAAAAAATCCTTTCCACAGGCTGCTGAATGGGGAGCTGGGGGAAGAGATGGGCCGGGTGGGGCTGTGCAGGCCTGGGAGGTTGTGCAGGCCGGGGTGAGGGTGGGGGCTGCAGCGAGCAGGAGATGGGGGCGTCTGCGGTCTGGGAGGCTCTGACAGGCTCTGTGCACCTCCATCTCCACGGCCTGGCTACCATCGTCACAACAAACAGTGAGGGCGAATGGAGACGCAAAAACCAGTGGGTGTGTTTCTGGGAGCAGGAGGTGGGAGGGCTGCTGGCAGCACAGCACAGGCCCCAGGGCCAGGGGGCGGAGAGCACACATGACAGACAGCATGGAGGAGGCGCGCGGCTGGGGGCACACGCGTCTCCCTGCAAGTGAGCCTGGAGAGGGAGGGGGGCACGTCTCCCTGCAAGTGAGCCTGGAGCGGGCATGTCGGGAATGTGGGCAGAGCTGGTTGCAAGTCCTGGCAAACGTCCCGGCGCTGTCCAGGGACAGCCCAGTAGTGCTGGCCACTTCCCGCAGGTGGGCAGCTTCTCCAAAAAAGCCACCGGGGCCACCAGATGCACATGCACTTGGACACTGGGCTGAGGGTGGCGGGGCATATGCTGGGGTGACTGACCACACGGACATGGAGCTGGTGACGCTGGAGGGCCACGTGTGGGTGACAGCGCCCCCCTCCCAGCTCTTCGGCACCCAGGGAGCTCAGGGCCCTGCCAGCCAGCTCACTCAGGGCGGGCCGCTGGAGACCTAGTGCCTCTCTTGCTTTGGCTCCCTGGCCACACAGCTCTACTGTCCCACGAGGCGTGGCCAACAGCCACAGCGCCCCCTGTTCTAGAGGCCACTCTCCCCACTCTCTGAGACCCGCCTCCCAGGCCCTGCTGCGGTGTGCTGGCTCCGCTGCTGGGCCATGAGCTCAGTGCCCGGCCTCTTCCCTACATGGGAGCCGGGGACCCCTGGGGGTCAGTGAGGTCAGAAGAACCCCGAGAGGTTGGCTTGTGGGTATCCCTTCGTGACTCACCAGCCCACAGCAGCCGGGATGGTGTCTAGATTTGACACGCTGCCCCCACCCCAGCATCTCACTAGTGTGTCCGAGGGCCCGCAGACAGGCCTGGTGAGTCCCCACACCTGTGGGCCCTCGCTCAGGGCACCCATGTGCTGCGGGGACTGACGGAGGCTGACTGCTGGGTGCTGTGGTGAGCAGCCTGGGGGCGTGGGATGTCAACTCAGGACTCAGTCATCTAGCAACAAGGCCCGGCGGTCGCTGGGGAGGCCTCACTGGACACAGAAGCGAACAGCACAATTTCCTGGGGCTGGGGCCTGAAGCAGTTGTTACTCCCAGCTAGTTCCCCATGGGGCAGCCCAGGCTGCAATGCTCCAGATGGCCGACACCCAGCGCCGTGGATGACGGACAGCCCACAGACCTCCTTGACAGGGCCCCGTCCAGCTGACCCAATCCAGGTCACAGTGACTGTCCGCAAATCCCGGCTCGGGTGGAGGTCAGAGGCAGGAGGCGGCCTCAGCGATTAGCACTCAGCCACAGGCTCTTGGGCTGCGCCTCCATACCTGGGCCAGGCGCCACACTCAGGTTTGGGCTGCATCTGCCAAGCTGCTTGGCCTGGGCAATGCTCACTGGACAGGACTCAAGGCGGCAGGAGGGTAGCCCAGGATGCTGGACCCACAGAGGTCACTCAGTACCCGGCCGAGTGAGTGTGACATGGGCGGGGGAGGCTGACACTCAGGAGAGGGGTTACAAGGCCTCCTCCCCACAGGAAGTGCCGAGACACCCTCAGAGCCTGACTCCAGTGGGCTAGCCGGTGTTTGGTCCCACCCTCCCCTCGGAGCCCCCTGCCAGGTGTGGCGAGGGAAGAGGCACTCACGGTTTCCTGCATGGAGTGGCTGAGGGGGCTTCTCGAGGGCGGCCATGTTGTTCGGCATGTCCGGGGGTGGGAGAGTTGTGGGGCCGTGCATGA